>JAJIYU010017124.1:0-11821 GCA_030144865.1 Tinospora cordifolia | reverse complement strand
ATATATATATTATTTTTTTCTTCATTTCCCCCTTTTTGTATTTATACTTATATACCTCAAAATTCAGCATTTTTTTTTCTAAAATCATCGAAAATTATTTGATCCTTATTTCTCATCAAAACTTTCCATTATACATCAATTTTCATCATTTGTACGATTATTTTTTCAAAAATTGGATAATCCATCCAAAAATTATATTTTTCTCCCAAAAATTTCATTTATCACTCTAAAAATTTCATAATTATTCCAAAAATTTTATAATCCATCCTAAAAATTATTTCTCTCTAGAAATTACATTTTCCTCATAATCCCATATATTTTCTCCTTAAATTTGTATTTTTTTTTCATTATTCTCATTTTCTCCAATAAATAATTCAAAATTGAGAAAAATTTAGATAAATCAATGTATTTCCATTAAAATATCAGAAAATACATACTTGGGACCTGAAAATTTCTGTGTACAAAATCATGGGTCGTCACACTTTTGCTATATAAAACGTTTTCAATTTAATAAAAGGCTTTTCCTTAAAATAAGTGATTTTGGACTTATTAAATTGGCTTGGAAGACTATTAGGAAAGGAAGGTGTTACATTGCATTTTATGGAAATATACCTTGTTTTAAGTTGTGCTTAAATTATTTTTATTTAATTTTACTTTTATATTTAAAACTCCTAAAATTTTATAATTTGTTCATGGACTTTTGGGGTATTACAACCTACTCCCTTAAAAAATTTCATTCTCAAAATTTAAAAGAGTGAGTTACTTGTATGATACTGCTATATCAGACGTTTCTGGTGAATAGATCAAGTTACTTTGTTTGCATCTTGCTTTCTAACTCCCAAGTTGCTTCTTCCAGATCATGATGTCTCCACAATACTTTGACCAAAAGAATGTCCTTGGTCTTGAGACTCTACACCTTACGATCTAATATTCGGATTGTTGATTCTTCGTAAGTCGCATCTTCCCTGATATCAACCTCCTCCCAGTGTATGATGTGAGAGGGGTCTAATTCGTATTTTTGTAGCATCGATACATGAAATACGTTATAGATCGAGGACATTATGTTAGAAAATTCTAGTTCATAAGCACATTCACCAACCCATCTAACTATCTTGAACAAACCAATGAATCTAGGTGATAGTTTCCCCTTGATCCCAAAATGCTTACTCCTTT
This sequence comes from Tinospora cordifolia, assembly GCA_030144865.1. Lineage (NCBI taxonomy): Eukaryota > Viridiplantae > Streptophyta > Magnoliopsida > Ranunculales > Menispermaceae > Tinospora > Tinospora cordifolia. Next base: position 10,648 of record JAJIYU010017124.1, on the reverse strand, counting down.
TCTGATGGCTGATCCTCAGGAAAACTCTGTCTCCTGGTTGGAATTCTAGCGGTCTTCTTTTCTTGTCTGCATAGCTTTTCTACTTACTCTGAGATGTAATCAGTCTTTTTTGAATCTATTTCACTTGTGTGTTCATCTCTTCTACCATCTTTGGCCCAGTGAGTACTTGATCCTCAAAATCTATCTAGCATGATGGTGATCTATTTGACCATATAGCGCTTTATATGGAGCCATTTGTATGCTCACTTAATAACTATTATTATAGGCGAACTTTTCCAAGTGTAAGTACTTGCTCCAATTGCCCTTGAAGTCAAGGACACATGCTCTCAACATATCTTCTAATATCTGTATCACCCTCTCAGACTGTCCATCAGTCTGAGGATGGAACACAGTACTCATGGTGAGTTTACTGCTTAGTTCCTTCTATAGGCTCTGCCAGAATTGAGATATAAATTTGGAATCTCTGTCCGAGACAATGGTCTTAGGTACACTATGTAGCCTTACTATCTCTTTGGGGTATAGTTCTCCAAGCTTTCCTACTGAATTTGTAGATCAGATAGGTAGGAAGTGAACTACCTTCATAAGGCTATCTACAATTACCTATACTGTGTATTTTCCCTTCTGATTCCTAGGTAAGCTGCTTACAAAATCCCTTGTAATATTGTCCCACTTCCATTTTGGTATAGGAAGTAGTTGCAACATACCAGTGGGTTTTCTTTGCTTAGCCTTTACTTGTTGAATATCTGTTCATACCATCTTTGTAACACCCTACCTCCCCATCCTTGGGCCCACACGGTTAGGAGGGCATAATTAACATACTACCCTCAAGTCTTGCAATGATAGGCTGACAGTGTCACGTTATTTTTTTCTCTTTTTCTCTTTCACTGTTCCAACTTTATGAGACTTAATGGGTAACATTAATTCATAACACATCATAAAATAAATCCATATCATTGATTAAAAAATAAATCATGTCATGAGGTACAAATTCCTCAATTTATTACATTGAATTTAAACTTGAAAACCTAATGAAAACATTAGGACCAACATGCCCAATTTAAACATTTTATAAATACTAAGATTTAACTTAACTATGCAGTTTCCATTCAGAAATTTCCTAAAAGATAAACAGGAAGGGTGAGCTCAAGAGGCCAGTGGATCATTCTAAGTATTTAAGTTATTACTTCAAAACAAATAACACATACATGACAAATACTTTAAAAGATTAAGTGATTCAAACAATTGTTTGTTTACAATTGACATTAAGACAGAGAGGAAATACACATCAGTGTTCCATATTTAGGGGATGAGGTTAAATCTAGACCTTCAAACCTATCATCAATGAAATGAGGTTAAATTCGAACCCTGAGTTCACATCCCGAAAATACCCTTGTGGAGCACTCACAATGAAAATTCGTCATCATGCCGGTACATGGTTGATAATCTTCATTAATTTTTCCTTATTGTCAAATCACATTAATAATAAGGTAAATTCAGGAATAAACATGTAAGCATGGTATTGACATGTTAACAAGGCATTCAATGATCATAACATCACATAGATTACTCATGTGTTAATATATTGAGGCATGCACTTTTCATGGTATTGCATGATATATATCTAAACTAAGCATGCATATAACATGCAATTGAACATGTGGATTCATGGCATATTTCTAGACTAAGCAAACATTCATGCATATAATGCTTGAATCAAAATAATAAGGTAAAATTTAAAAGTCACTTCCACCCTCTATGCTTAATCCTTTGATTCCAAACTCCTTGAAACCTCTTTGAACCTTTAGATCTTCTTCGTTGCTCAACACAACTTCTAACACAAAATTTGTGCAAAACTCTATTTCTCCACCTTCTTAGTACTCTAATGGTTGTCTAGAACAACCAAAGAATGAAAAGGATGCAAAGAGCGAGGTAAGGAGAGCAAGAAGATAATTGTCTTATTCTTGCTAGGATGAAGAAAATGGTGTTCATGTTTGGGTTTATATAGAGTTATAATAGACAAGTTTTACAAAGTTTTGAGTTGTTTTCTCTGTCGGAACCTTTCTAAAATTCTTTCTCTTTCTATTTATTTGTTTCCTAACCACAAGAATTAGTAATTAAAGGTTTTAGAAGTTGCTCATGCATTAGAAGCTTTCTATAGTCGGTTTGGAACCTTTCTAAAATAATTTTTGGATAAGTTTTCTAAGTATTACCGCAATAGTGTGAATACAATGTTTTTATTTTATTTTAGTTATTCGACAAAATTTTGGGGTATTACAAAAAATTCTTAAATTTTATAGAATGTTATATGGAGGACTCAAGAGAAGAGGTGAACAAACCCTAGTGTTTGCACGAGTAAAAAACCCTTCACTAGCCATTATTCTCTCACCCTCATACGTAAAACCTTGATTGACCCCTTTGTTCTCTTTTGCACTCATCATCTTTACTCCATTCCATCATCATCTCATCACCATAGAGCTAATAAGGACGGATGTCCAAGAAGGAACACAAGAAGATCAAGAAAGAAGACCTTCAAGCCTCAAGAAGTGTGAAAACAGTAGGTAAAAGAGGAGTAAAAGCCACTCAAAAAAGAAGAAGAGGAAGGACTCCAAAGTGAGGTAAACTTCAATGGGTTACCATTAAGTCACAAATCTTGAGGAAAACAGAATGTGACTACAAGTAGAAATGACTCTTGACTCTCTCTTGTATTATAATTATTGAAATCCTAATATGAATACGTTTATTTTGATGAATCTTGTGATTAGATTCATGTTAGCATGTCTTTGATTCTATGTTGGTCTATATGTATAAATGATTGTATCATAGAAGCATGCTAGGGTTTTAAATTATTTATTGTGCCATGATATAAATGATAGAATCATATTATTGATTTACTTATTGCTCTTATCCTTGCATATGCACAATTATTCTATTTATGTCATGCCTTCAACTAAACAGATATTAAGAAATCAAACATGTAGTGGCTTGGCATATTCGTCTTTGATCGTCACTGGTATTGTCCCTAATGAGTAGGCTCAGTGTGGTGTGCCTATATTTGACCACCACTTGACATTCTCCGATTAGAGATAAGTTGAGTTATTGGTATAGTACTGTGACAACCCATATTTTAGACATCAGATTGACGGATCCGACTCATGCATTTCTTTGTATTTTCTTGAACTTTAAATGGAAATACATGAATTTATCCCAAATTTATTCTCAATTTTAAGTTAATTCTTGGAGAAAAATTAGAATAATGGGGAAAAATATAATCTTGAGGAGAAAACACATAAAACTATAAGGAAAATGTATTTTTTGGAGGAAAATAATTTTTAAGATTGATTATTAAAATTTTAAAATAATTATGAAATTTTTAGAGAAATTTATAAAATTTTTGGGAGAAAAATGTAATTATTAGAGGATTATTTGATTATTGGAAACAATAATTATATAAATAGTGGAAATGATGTATAATTGAAGCATTTTGGTGAGAAATGATGAATAAATGATTTTAATCAATTTTTAGAAATAAATGCAAAATTTGGAAATATATGGTGGTAAATACAAGGGGAGGTTGAAATACAAAAACAAGGAGGGAGGGGGGGGGTGTCCTGGACTGACCCAGGCGCAAGGCCTAAGTCAGCCCAGGCACCATGTGGGCCGAACACCCAACCTGCACAGGCAGGAAACCTATGTAGGGCTCGGGCCTGGCACTTGGGCCGACCTGATTGGGCTAGCCGGCCCACGTGCCCAACAGATGATGATACCCCTTTGTATTTTGTCGTTTGTGTGCGATTTTGGCAAATTTTTGGTGATTTTCTAGGCATTTTTCAGCAAGAAAACCATGGGAATCCCTAGTTTTTTATCCATGGTTTTGAGGCAGCCAATGGATGATGCCAATTGGGCATCCAGCATGAGAGCTTGGAGGCCACGTGGATGGCCATGTGTCATCCTATTTGGCCATGCAAACACCCTTTCATGCAACAAAACCACCTCTTGAGCTGAAATTCTATATTTCCAGTTGTTATAACCATATTCATGAGCTTGTATCTTCCTCGTTTCTCATCCATTTCCCTTGAATCTTAGCTTGTTAAAAGCTCTTACTACTATCTACAAAGTCCCACAAGCAGCTTGCTAAATCTTGGAACCATTGAAGCTAAAACCCCCGAGAAGAGCTGTTGTTCTTCGTATCCAAACCCAGAAACTAGAAAAATTTGTGTTGAAGCCACCTTTGGAGCTTTGATTCCTAGGCCATTTCTAGTTCATTTTGGAGGTATGACTATCCATCTTCTTCCTTTCCATGTGTACTCTAACCTCCAACTGTTAGAAAACAAAAAAAAATAAGGTTTTATAGATTTTTTTGAGCTATTAAGTTGGTTATCTACTCACCATTACAACAGTGTGACAAGAACTATGTTGGAGCAACTTTAAGGGGCTCACACTTGAACCATTCCAGTTTTGTCCCTAAGGTAAGACCCTTTATTTTACCCATTATCGTGTGTATTTCAATGTCCAAGTGGTGGAAACCAGATATTAGAACTTTAAATATGTTTTATAAGTCACTGTTATTGACTGTGTGATTCACTGTTGCAACAGTGCCAACATAAATCAGGTATTGGACTAGGATTGAGGCTTTGTTTGGAGCACCTAAAGACATTCATTTTGACTAAAACTAGAAGCATTTAAAGCCTCATAGTAGAGGCTACAGAAAGGTATAAAGATCTAACCATGAGCCTATGTGGATATGATTTACTACACTTACAAATATACCATGCTAGCTAGACGTTTAACACTTAGAAGAATTTCTAAGTTTTAGAATGAATGTGATTTGTTTAATGAGACGTTTGAACATGATTTTGGGCCTATATATGCTTACTGTTTGAAAAAGTCCTTTATAGGGAATTGTACAATGACATACATACTTGCAAAATGTGCAAGAACCCTTAGATTAGACATTTGGTGAGATAAATAAACACATGAAAGAACGATAGAAATGTAAACCCAGAAATTCCTGTGATTCAGCTGAAAATTCTGAGAATTAATTGAAGGAACCAACCTTAGTGGTTTGAGCAAATATTTGGTGGAGCGATTCCTAAATATGTCTAGAATATTCATACCAAATTTCATATCATTCTGATATCGATAAGTAAGTCAAATTAGGCAAACAGTCACTGCCTGTCACATAAAATCTGAGAACAAACAAACCTTGATATCTCAGCTAATAACACTATCAAATGAAGTCCTAAAATCATGATTTAGAATTTTGGGGAATCTTTGAGGAGTCTAGATTAGATTTGGAAAATTTGGCGCAAATCCAACATATGGATTGCCCGCAGAAAAGTCGAAAAAATTGTTGCGCAGATAGAGCTATAAGCTAATGACATGCCTAAGTGATGGGAATTGGGAATTGTGACCCATTTTGACCCAATTGACTCAATGAGGACCAGAGTTGACCATTTGGGACTCTGTTGACCAGCTAGGTTAGCAAGTGATAGGTCTGACTAGGGCTAACTAAGAATGACCAAGGTCGACCAAGTTGACTTAGTGACTTAAGATAAGTTGAATTGGCATAGATAAACCACCCTTGATCAGGTCAATCCATTAATTGACCAATGACGTAGAGTTAGAGTTGAGCCAAGTCCCATGTTAATATTAAGAAGCTACGTTGACTTCGTAGGATCAAGTTTTAACAGGACACGATCGATTGTGAGAGGAATACCGGGAGCTTAGCATCCCTGTGAGTAGTGTTTTCTAACTTATATCTTAAAGCTTGTTATTTTGTGCATTTATAAAAACGATATTACATTTTGTGATGAATCTGCATCTTTAAATGGGTTTTAAATGAAAAGTGCACCAAATCTCAAGTTCTTAGAGGTACAAGGTTAGGGCGAGTTGTGTCGGTCTCTCATATGACCCTGATAGTGCCCATCTAGCACAAAGTGCCCTGAGGGGGTTCTGTGCGCCCACGATATGGCAACGACAATAAGTCTTGATCGGGTCATCACAATATGGCAACGACAATAAGTCTTGATTAAGTCATTATGATTGATGGCAATGGCAATAAGTCCTAGTCGAGTTGACATAATATGCCCAACTATCTACAACTCGCTCGAGTGGATTTCTAGTCGCCTTGGAGGCTAACAAGAACCTCGACAAATGTTTTTTCCATTTAACTATTTTTAAATGAAGGTGCACGATTGCATTATGGATTTAAACTGTATTCGCTGTTGCATTAACTCGCATAATGCTATTGTTCATACATTCATGGCATGTGTTGTTTTTGTGGAATTCTTGTTTTAAATTATAAATTAGACCGCATTACTCACTGAGCCGTCATGGACAATTAGGCTCACTACTCTAACTTTTCAAGTTCTTCAGCTGTGGATAAGGGTAAGGGGATTGTTATTGCGTAGAGCCACACTTTCTTATTTATTTTGGTAGGTTTTTTTATGCTGTTATTGCTTTGAGGGTTAGAGCGATGTATAGGGGTGAGGAAAGCTTTGTACATAATGGATTAAGCACTCCCGTTGCTACTCATGTTTTTGATGACCTATTTGATAAACTTTTAATCTTTCTAGTGTTTATGTGTTTAAGTTTCTTCTGCGTCCCTATGATTACTTTGATAGTGTTAGGCATGGTGTAGATGAATGAGGTTTAATAGTATCATGGCAAGCTTAGCCTGCGAGCAGGTTTGTTAGGGTTCTATGCCAGTCGGTTCATCTTTCGCCCAAGGGAAGGGGTCCCGATAGCCTTGGTATCAGAGACCAAGGTTTTTCCAATTGAGGAACAACAATTGCCATTAACCTAGCGGAACCTCAGAGTAATTGCAAAAGTACAGAAAAAACTTAGAAATGACTTAGAGTAGCATAGTGGAAGTATGGATAAAACTTTCTAACTCCTGATTAGCGGAAAGAGGAACCAAGTGAGAGTGGCCATATCATGATGGGAATCGAACTATCATAGGGTGTTAGTAAGTTTTAAGACTAAGATTCGAACCTTGCAGGTTAAGCTATTCCCTAGAGATAGTCACCTTAACGTATAATTACCTCTTTTCATAAGCGTCTAAAGTTGTGGTCTACTCATTTTTGGAATTAATAGAAGTTAAAAGTTTTATGTAGACCATGATGCCTCCTCGACGTGGGAGACCACGCAAGACTCCAGAGGTAGTACCGTCATAGCCACCTTTGGTTCAGCTCGGGCAGGATGTTATACAGAGGCTCGAGGCTTTGATCAGGGCGTCTAATGAGGCTAGTCATGCCCAGGTAGCCTTATTGAGTGAGAAGCTTGTCAAGATCCAGGCTAAGAGACATAGGGCTGAGCTAGCAACCCCTCCTACACCAGTTATACCAAAGATTTGGGAGGAAGAGAGGGCTGCAGTCCAGGCACAGGCAGCCCTAGTGAGACAGGGTGATGACTCCACTCACAATCGCCTCCTAAAGAGATTCTTGGACCTGAAGCGCAAGGAATTCCATGGGGGTTTGAGTTTGGATGCAACTGAGAACTAGCTTCTCAATATCGAGAAGAATGTTAAGACATTAAAGCTGTCTGAGGAGAATCAAGTGCTATTCGTGATGCACATGCTTGACGATTAGGCTGCGATATGGTGGAGGGCCACCCAGACTATAGAGGGACAGATTACTGCATGGGCCCATTTCTAAGAATTATTTCTGAATACCTACGTCACTACAGTAGAGCGAGAGCATAAGAAGGTGGAGTTTCTGACTTTATAGCAGGGGGACATATCAGTTAGGGAGTACACCCACAGATTTTTTTGACTGGAAGCTTATGCGCTCGAATTAGTGAGCAACCCAAGGGAGAGGGGAGGATTCTTCCATCGTGGGTTGAAGCCCAGTATCAGGCAGGCGACATCAACATATATCGAGGCTACTCTTGAGATTATACAGAAGTATGCACTACAATTTGAGGCGGATGGTAGAGATCAGCGTCCGATGACTCAGGTAGTACAGGGTGCCCCCTTGCAGACATAGCCTCAGTTACAACCACAGTCACAGACACAGGGAGGTTATCATGGTGGGCCCCAAGCAAGCAGATTTAATAGGAAGAGGAAGTATTTAGAGGGACAGTATGGAGGGGCACAGGCTAAGCCAACTACTGCAGTCACACTCGCAGCCACCCCAGTGCAGGCATACCAGTCGGTGGGACAGCCACCGACTTAGCAAGGGTGTCGAGCTAGAGGTCAAGGTAGAGATTTAGGGGGCAGAAGCCAGGGCTGAGGCTAGACCGAGCATAGGTGTCTGATTACTTGTTTCCAGTGTGGTCAACCAGGCCACAAGCGATATCAGTGCCATGTGCTTGTCCCAGCTTCTAGTGTACCAACCACCGTCACTCGAGAGACAACACAGGCCATCATCTACCCAGATTTTGAGATGACGAAAGCTCTAGTAGAGGGTAACATGTTCCTACTGGATACATCTATCTATGTATTGATTGATGCTAGATCTACATTGTCTTTTATTTCTGGGCATGCCATAGATAGATTGGGACTCAGACCTGTTAGAGCATTCACATGGCTCATGTTGAGCACTACAGCCGGGGAACGCATCTACCCCAACTTGGTTTCCAAGGGTTGTGTGTTGAGGTTTGATGACTTCGAGACTCTTGTAGACCTTAGAGTATTACAATTATTGGAGTTTGATGCTATACTTGGGATGGACTGGCTAGCAGCGTATTATGCCTATGTCGATTTCATTCCCAAGAAAGTAGTAGTATTTCAAATTCCAGGATAGCCTGTTATCACCTTCCAGGGTAGTGCTTCCGATAGATCGAGGACCTTGAGTAGGATAGCAACACAGTCTGAGATAGATGCATTGGCTAGTATGATCACCACTAATGAGGGACCTTCACAATAGAGCTTAGATGAGATTCCTATTGTTAGAGACTTTCTTGATGTGTTTCCCAACGACTTACTCGGCTTACCTCCCGAACGGGAGATTGACTTTATCATTGAGATTATTCTGGGAACACAGCCCATTTCGATCCCTCCTTACCAAATGGCGCCTAAGGAATTGCAGGAATTTAAGGTCTAACTTGAGGAGTTGATGAGTAAGGTTTTCTTACCCTTAGTGTGTCACCTTGGGGTGCTCTAGTATTATTTGTAAAGAAGAAGGATGGGGGCTTCCATTTGTGTATAAACTATAGACAGTTGAACAAGGTGACAGTAAAGAACAAATACCCTCTCCTACGCATTGATGACTTGTTTGACCAGGTCCAAGGTGCCACTGTGTTTTCGAAGATTGATCTAAGATCTGGGTACCATTAGCTGAGAGTCAGGGAAGAGGATGTATCGAAGACGACCTTTCGGACTTGCTATGGGTACTACGAGTTATTATTCATGCCGTTGACAAATGGCCCAGCGACATTCATGGACTTGATGCAGAGAGTGTTTCGTCCCTATCTCGACTCATTCGTCATCATCTTTATCGATGACATCCTTATTTATTCGAAGACTAGGGAGGAACACACTGAGCATTTGAGGATCGCACTGCAGACTCTCTGAGATCACTGGTTGTATGCTAAGTTTAGCAAGTGCAAGTTTTGGTTAACAAAAGTCCAATTTTTAGGCCATGTAGTTGGAGCCTGGGACATTTTTGTTGATCCAACTGAGGTTGAGACTATTATTGGTTGGCCGAGACATACCACAGTAACAGAAATCCGTAGTTTCTTAGGTTTGGCAGGCTATTACCATAGATTTGTGCCAAACTTCTCAAGGATCACTGCTCCAATGACGAATCTTACCCAGAAGAACATGCCATTTGTCTGGATAGATAAGTGTGAGGAAGTTTTTATTGAGTTGAAGCGTCATTTGACAACAACCCTAGTTCTTGTGCTACCCGAACCAAGCTGTGAGTTGACGATATATACAGATGCATGTGGGACAGGCCTTGGGTGTGCGTTGATGCAGGGTGAGGGGGTTGTTGCTTTTGCCTCACAATAGCTGAAGGTTCATGAGAGGAACTACCCTGTGTATGATCTAGAGCTGGCAACAGTAGTGTTTGCACTCAAGATTTGGCAACACTATCTGTATGGTGAGCGTTTTACACTTTATTCTTATCATAAGAGCCTCAAGTACCTACTTTCACAGAAGGACATTAATATGAGGCAAACGAGGTGGATGGAGCTGCATAAAGATTATGACTTCACTATTGAGTACCTTCCCAGGAAAGCTAATATAGTGGCTGATGCACTTAACAGAGTGCGGGTTGAGACTGCTTGTGTGGCTAGACATATGTTTCAAGAGTGGAGGATGATGAATTATGTGACAGTGATGAGTATCCATTAGACTTCAACCAAGACCAGAGTCAATGCACAGATGAGAGCCCAGTCGATTTTGCTTACTGAGATCATAGAGGTACAACCTCATGATGTTGATTTTATGGTGTATCGGGAGTGGGCTGACGACACTTTTCGTGTGGAGTGGTTGATTGATAGTGATGGTGCACTAAGGTTTAGGGGACGATTGTGGGTACCAGATGACCCTCGCCTGAGACAGGGAGTTCTAGCAGAGCTGCATCGCTCGAGGTACATATCCATCCAAACGCCAATAAGATGTATCAAGATGTTCGACGTACTTATTGGTAGGCAGGGATGAAACAAGATATTGCAGCTTTTGTGTAGAGATGTGATACGTGCT
>JAJIYU010017123.1:0-11816 GCA_030144865.1 Tinospora cordifolia | reverse complement strand
CTTTAATTTGTTTGTGTGATTCGTTGTATCATCTCAATGGTTCCGTGCACAATAAGCCGATGCTCTGGACTTCAAAATGAAGGAAGCATGGTTAGGTGCACGGAGATGAAAATTGGGTCATCATGTCTGCTCGCTCTGATGCCTTCTGGCTTTGATTTGCGGGCCTGGATCAGACCTACATTCTTCTCCTAATCTCTTTATCATCTCCGTTTAATTATCCTAGAATTTCAATATCTCCGTGATTTATCTTCTGATAGATCTACTTTCCCAAATGTATCTTGGAAGTCTTTTTGGTTGTTGTCCCTGCGGTTTAGCTGAACTGTTGAAGGGATTTAAAACACCAATCTGTCGTTTGTCACGGGGAGTGCTGGTTCGGCCATTCTTAACAATAGAGATGAATTCCATAGGAAGAGCAACTTCTTTTTTTGTTTTATATTTTTGAACAAGAGAGAAGTAAGGATAATATTGTGAAGAAATTCACAAAGTTAAGCATCAAAATTCTTGAAAATTTTGAAATTGATGATAAAAAAGTTTCAAATCTCTTATTTATGTTCAAAGTATCTACTGAGTCTTATAACGAACGGTCGAACGGACCCCTTATTTTTAGTGGCTATTAAATTTTAAACCCAATTTATTTGTAATTGAGATATTTCCGAAGTAGTGTCTTGTCACATGTAGCTGACTAGCTACCTAATAGTTCTCAAAGTCCTGCTTGTGACTAGATAGAGATATTCAACAAGTTTTTTTTAATGAATTGGCGAATTTATTTTTAATGGATTGAAAACAAAATATTATTATAGTTAATCTATTGTAAAATGCAAAATGGAAATTAAGCTGTCATTTGTTAAACAGATATTGTAGGAAAAAGGCTCTTTATGTCTTGTGTAAAAGATAGATAGCAGATCAAAAAACATTTATAATATAATTATATATTTTTATAATGAAGATGATATGATAAAAATATGAAGGATTAAATTATTAATTTATTTTTTAAATTAAAAATAATAAGACATTTGGCTGATAAAATTGCCCCAACAAATTTTTTTTTTTTAAATTACGTTGAATTTCCATTATCTCTTTCTTAAGATAGTTCATAATTTTGCAAGATATGTATATGTACTCTATTCACAAATACTGTTTTAACATGTCACTCAATTAAATCATAAATACTGTTTTGAAATTAAAATTCTAATCACATTTTTAGAAAGTTTTTAATTAAAAAGCAATTTAACAAGAATAAAATAAAATAAATATTTAATTAAACCAAGTAGACAATCTTTTTAAGACATTCTAAAAAAAATAAAAAAGAAGAGAAAAGAAAAGAAAAAGGAATATTCAGCCTGCCTTCTTCACGACAAAGATGCAAGAAATTAGATAATCAAACCTTTTCAGCTTTTCTCCCCTCTTCTTATCAAAATAAATAAATACCACAGTGCCTAGATGGAAGTATTTTCAAAAATATACTAGGACTGCGTTTAAACATAAATATAATATAAAAAATTAACTTTTAAAATGCTAAGAAACCGTCTTTCGATCTTTCTTTAAAGAAAAAGAAATGAAGAAAGAAATTGTTTTGGATGTTTTTTTTTTTTAATTAAACGCGAACAAGATTGGAGTATTTTCAAAATTTTTGAATATAAAAAACTGTACCCAAATTACATTCAAAGAATGAAAAGCCACATAAATATAGTTATACCTACTGCAAAAACAAAAGGTTGCTCTTGAAACTTCATTTAATAATCCTTAACTATGCAATTGAAAGATGCCCGAGTCCCTATTTGATAACATATTTCCTATTGTAAGAGAACTACATAGGACCTGAGAGAACACTTCTACCTATTCACCATGGATACAAAAAGCAATACACAAAAAAGAAATAAAAGAAAAATTTCGCCACAATCGAATATTTAGAAAAGAATGTTACACCTCCTGGACATTAGGAACCTCATCCTGTGCACCAGCTTTGACCCACAGAAAATTTTTTCTTCTCAAAAGATTTAAAACCCAGTAGAAGATGATGTTCTGTTTATCCTCTGAGCACCCAGTTTAGGGGCAGCAGGTTTGGCCCCGCGGCCTCTTCCAATAGACAATGGTTTGACCTTAGTTGTAGGAGGGGGTGCCGCTATGGCTGCCCAGGGATCATCATCATCTTGAGTAGCTGTGGGTTTTGTTCGTAGAGGTCTAGATGTTGTTGTTGGAGCAGGAGCAGCAATGGCTGCCCATGGGTCATCTCCATCACGAGCTGCTGTTGGCTTTGATTTGGAAGGTTTAGATGTAGTTGGAGCAGGAGCAGCAATGGAGCCCCACAGATCAGCATTTTCGTCCTTGGAGGATGGCCTTACCATATTCTTTGGCCTCAGACTTGTAGCTGTGCATCAGAATATTAAAATCATAACACAAATTGGGCGTGCCACCAAACAACAAAATTAAATAAGAGGAAATGTGACTGTAATGATTGAATGAAGTTTTATTTTTGGTTAATGGAAGCAGGGTTTGGTATGCCAAACAGACTTGCACCTGTGCATGAAAGAAATTTTCACAAAGACATACACCATGGGTGAGGCAGTATGAAACGCATGGACACCAAACTATATCTTTACCATCATTAGGGTAATTAGGTGGAAATCTTTTTTTTTATTATTTTTATTATTGTTTATTTTTACCTTGTGGTTTTGGCTGGGATACTGGTCGTTTTTGGGCAGCTTGAATGTTGGCAAGAGCTGGAGGCAGCTTCTGCTCTTCAAGTGGCTCAACATCATCCCATCCATCTTTGTCGCTATCATGCTCTTCATGGATACCATTTTCAAGTTCTCCCCAACCATCTGTTGAAGTTGGAGATGATGGGACTGGTTGATCATCAACTGTACCAACAGCTGAACTTGCATGGACTGCGATTGCAGCTGGAGTAGCATCTACAACTGCCATAAACAAAAGAATGAAAAAATCCATTAGCAACTTTTTTTGAGCTTCTAAATAGAAACAGAAGCAAGGATATGTTGTATCCAACAAATTGCAGCAACTATTCATGGTATTGACACCTTCCTAAAAGCCATAATGGGCAACTTCACAAAATGTACATCATTATAATTAATCAATTTTAAGTGAGATTCAACAAAACACAACCATAAGCAGTTGTCTTAAAATGAAGAAACACCAGTCTAACTGAGTAGTTATCAACAGAATCACATCTAAGAATGCAATGCTTTATCAGGCAGCCATATGTATATTGCCAATGAAAATTGTAGTATAATGGTAGTCTCTGACAGCATTAGCAGTCATATGGATGTAAAAGGATCAAAATTTTCAGGCAGTCCACCTCTAATTATACTGAATAGTAGAATTAATTCATAACAATTATTCCTCCACTCACGCCCCTTTACCTTCATATCATTCAACTATATATATTGCCAATGAAAATTGTAGTGAAAAAAAGGTAGCCTCTGACAGCATTAGCGGTCATATGGATGTAAAAGAATCAAAATTTTCAGGCAGTCCACTTTTAATAATCCTGAATAGTAGAATTAATTCAAAACAATTATTCCTCCACTCATGTCCCTTTACGTTCATATCATTCAACAGGCAACAAATGTAAACCATGTGGGATAACTCAAGGGCTGGACATAGTGATAAACAAGTTCCTGCCTACATATGTAGAACCAGAATTTCAAGGTGTGTATGGTTATACATTGGCAAAGTTTTTCCCTTTTTTTGTACAATTCCAAAATAGAAGAAAATAATCAAAATCGACAGTGCTATATGTTTACATATTGTACATGAAGAATAGTGTTGCTTATGGATGCAAGTCTTATAAAATATTAAAGAAGACACTTCAATCATGAAAGCGATATAAAGGCCCTCAACAATCTTTCATCTGTCTTCCTCTATTACAAATATCAAAACCAAAATTGAGGTCCAACAGGCTGATGAATTAGAAACAAAGGAGAATCCAGGCATAGACATTGCAACAACTTAAAAAAATGACAAGAATATTTAGTAGTAATCAAGCCATACCAGAGTCCCCGATTGATGTTGACGAAACACCTGGAGCATTAATATTAGATGAAGCAACAGAGGCTTGCTCAGCTTTACCCTTCAATGTCAAGGAGCTCATTGCCCATCTGCAAGAAAATGGTGATATTCAGCAACTCAGGTGTTAACCACAGACAGTTTCATATCACTAGGTTGTAACCAATGAAGTCAGGATACATGTGCTCATCAATTAATAGTATAAATAAATAGATCAGTCATCCTTGCATAAATATATAGGAGTTGAACAAACAAAATCCATAAGATCTCATTGATACTTATTCAAAAACATGCATAAAATCACAAAAAAAAAAGTCAAAATATCAACAAATAGGAATTTAAATTTTTAAAAATAATTCAGCAAGCCAATAATGTAGTTTATAGGATATATCGAACCAAAACGAGAAAAAAAGAAGCAAAATAAATCAAAATAACATTAATATGAGATTTCAAAAAACCAAAAAATAGATTAAAAGAGTTTTTTCAAAGCCAACTCCCCCCCTCCCCCCCAACAAAAAAAAAAACTGTTTAAACAATAAACTAATAAGTTAAGCGCAGTGCACTTCAAATTAGCAAAAGGTCAAGAAGAAAGTTATTATAAAATTAAATATCAAAACAAAGAAAACAAGTTAAGGCCAAAAGCGACTATTTAAAATCATCAACTCATTTAAAAAGATGGATCATGTTAGGTCACTTATTGGTATTTTTATACACCAAAAGTGTCTATTTATATTACTTTTCTAGCTTAAACTACAATAAATCTGGATTTTAAGCAAATATGCAAAAAAAAAAAAAAAAAATTTGAACTTCTTTAATTTCGTGAAAAAAACTGCGTCAAATTAAACTTCTCTTAATTCCAAATTTGATTATGCTTTCAATTGATAAGTTTTCTTGTTTGTCATCAAATTATTATTTCATGTACGAAGTCAAGTCAGAAATCTGATTTTCGATCCTTGGTTGGACTTGCACCATAATGGAGGATAATGGGCACACTTGTCCATGTTATTATCTCATCAAATGAAGATGTATGGAAAAGAAGTACAAAAGAAAAACTATTGGACACTACAAATTCCAAAAAGAACTGATGAACAAGCAAAGTAACATCAATTAGGACTTTAGCCTACAATATAATTATGTAATATAACGAAAACAAGATTGCTTATAACCTGAATGGAAACATCATTAACAACTATTAACAAGCAGAGTTCTCAGCTTTACCTTATTACAACTTATCCTTTTTTCAAGTTCTACCAGAGTCACCAAGCAAATAAAATCCATTTTTTTTGAGTTACCAAGCAGAGTTACAACTTATCCATTTTCTTTTTTTTTTTTTTTTTTGGGAGGGAGGGGGGATTGGGTTCGGGAGTGGAAACAGTGGCTATTCTAGACACGTGGTGCGGAAGGAGGTTGTTAGGTCTAGATCTAAAGGTGGACAATGGAATAGAGATTGGCTATATACACTTTACAAATGAAGCACTTTGTTCTAATTGGTTTTGAAGGAGAAGGATTCACTTTGGGTCAAAGGGATGGACAGCAAATACAGGTTGATTCATTTTGATGGGCAATTGGGAATCCAAGGAGGATTAGGAGGAGCTCTTTTTACGCTCCTTGGAGATTTGTACATTCTCTCGGTTATCACTTCTTCACAAATGTAAGACCCAAGCCCGATGATGGTGTTTCTTTTTGCTTTTGGGAAGACAAATGGTTAGGTCACTCCATGTTGGCAGTTTCCTTCACAAACCTATATAGATTATCTGCTGCCCACAACAACCCTACCCCTTGTTTCCTTACTCAAAACTTCCTAGCATCCGTCTCAGCTCACCTGTCAATCTTGGAACCTCACTTCCCCAAACCTTTATCTAATTGTGAACAACTCAAGATCTACTCTCCTTTCCCTGCTACAATCCGTCTCATTCACTTCTCTCCCAGATTCCATCCTTTAGATTCCTACCTTGTCTGACATCTTCTCTTGTAAATCTCTATTTGAACTGTGTTCGGATTCCCAAACTTTTCCTCTCTTTCCCCCCTCAGTCCATATGACATGCTAAGGTTCCGCCCAAAGTTAGAATCTATGGTTGATTGTTGGATCATAGGAAGATCAACACATGTGACACACTGCTAAGGGAGTGCCCAAGAAATTCTCTCTCCTCTCATTGCTGTTTTTTTTTTTTTTGGTAAGACGAATGATGAGCATATTTATCACCTGTTTCTAGAGTGTGATGTGGCTAGGTATATGTAGCACTGCTGGCCTTATTTCTCGGGTGACAAGTTTAGGGTCCCACAATTGATGGAAGAAAGTCTCACCCTTTCCCATGTGCCTTCCCTTACTCCTAAAGATAAGGAGATAGGTGTAGTCGCAATGCTAGCAACCCTTTGGCTTGAATGGGATGCTCAAGTCTTCATGGCCTTGCTGAGGATCCTTAGCAACTTTGGGAAGACATTCGGCTGCTGGCAAGTTCTTGGGCTCATGCTACTTCTCTCAGAAAAGATTGTCCTATTCTCTTGGGCTTTACATTGAGGCAAATTGCATGTAACTTCGTTTTTGTTGGGCAGCTTTGGTATTGCTGTTGGTGGTCCTTTTTTTTTCTATTTTTTCTGCTTCCATATATTTAATCTTTGTATGTTTCTTTACTTTAATATACACTTCTTTGTTTTGTGTCCAAAAAAAAAAAAAAAAAGAAAGTACAACTTCAATCTACACAATAGAAACAGGATTGCTTACAAGAAATTTAAATTCTCATACCCAAGCAAACTGGCATTTCCTGGAACAGATGGCATTCCAATGCTCGTAGCTTCACCATTATCACCTGTAGCAACCTAAAAAGTGTAATGTGAAGACAATCAATATCAAATATAAAATACTGAAAAAAATGATACTTTGTCATCCATTATATCTCATCCTTTTTACATGATTTTCTTTGACCATTAAGAATTGCAAACATTGATACTTATTCCTTCACTGCAAAGTAAGGAAACATTTTGCTTCTAATTGGTAATGGAAAGAAGCAAACAAGACATACATGAATTGCCTCAACAATAGAATTCCCCTATTGCAACAAGACAAGACAAATACTTGGAGAAGCATTAATGTTTCTATCTCTATGTCAACAAATAAGTGGACAAAAAAGACACTCTATGTCCTCTGGACATGACCAAAATATGCATGGTCGCATCCACAAAGTATTCACTGTTGTAAGATGGCCAAGTCAAGGGCTTGCAAGGTCAGTCATGATGAGTATTAAATTTTACAAAGGCTTTATGTGACAGGATGCAATATATTGAACCTTTTCAGTTGCCCCAAAATCTAAATATTTGTCATCTTGTAAACTTCTCCTTTCCTCTCCAACTTCATTAAGTTGCAATTTTCTCACTAAGCCCCTCTGTTGCTGTTGTAAAGTGTCTGTAGTAATTGTGCTTTAAAGTTTGGTAACCTTACTATCATATTACAAAGTGTCTGTACTAATTTGTTCTCACTGAAAGAGGTACAAACACAATCTGATTAGAAGCCACAAGGAACCATTTGGAATGAATTACCTAATTTCCCTCCAGGATTACATTCAAGCATTATAAATAAAATAAATTATTATTATTATTATTGTTCAATAAGTCACCTTTCTCAATGGTATAAGTTGCATAGTGTTCTTTAACCTTGATATCAAGTTTGAGACATCTATAAAAGACAAAAGGCTCAGACATAATTGTGAATGGAGTAAGATATATGTGAAATGACACAGGACCATATTTTCTACATCTTGAGAGATGAAACGTAGTACTCAAACAGACTAAAATAAATAAATAGCCTTGTAGATTGAAACACATAAAACAATACTAAACCTGAAAACAAAATAGCAGCAAGGCCAACCACACACCTTTTCATTGTATTGCTTCAGTATCTGCAAAAACTGATCAACAGCTTGAAATGCTTTTGACCTCACATCACTGCAACAACAATATATCAACAAGTAAACAATTAATTTTTTTGGTTAGGGACGGGATGGTTGGGGGAGAAGCCAAACACAAATCTGAAATCATATGCAGAGAATATCAACTTGAAGGCACAGAGATAAGAACCATGGCTGTTTAACTCAAATTCATGACCATATGGTGACATGGCAACGGCTCTTACCATTGCACTAAGTGCATCATTAAAATACAAAATTATTAGTATACGACCTAATTTCAATTGGTTACAAGATATTTTTTCTGATCGTAAACCAAAGAGTCTCACAGATTATCAACATAAACATGTTCTCCAACCAAATAGTGTTACAATAATAAATCTATAGAAAAGTCGAACCAACCTCTAATCTCTATTTCCAATTAGGGTACTTCTGAGAGGATTCCCAATGACTCAACCAAAATGTTTACAATGTTAAGCTGGGTGCAGAACCACAAAAATGGCAGATAAGAAAAATTATGAACATGTAAAGTTAATTGAGAAATGCACACAATGTGCATGTGAATATAAACCCATGGTTTGCAAATTCCCCAAAATTCAACGAAGCTTCCACGAATTATTTTCCTTTTTCTTAGCATCAAAGTGGGAAGTGGATATAAAATCAAAGTTATGAAAATTCGATAAAATCCAAGTAATTTAACAATGTTCAATAAAATTTCCATTTTTAATTCAAAAATGCGAAATTTTGATTAAGATTTTCATGAAATTTGAAAAATTAGATGAAATTTGAGTCATTTGACATAGAAGTTATTATTTTATTAATGAAAAATAAGAAATACTAATACTTATGTATCATACAACTACATCAACCAACATAATAATACAAATTTTATAATTTTAAGTAGCTAACGAATTACAAATTATTTGATATGTTTTACTAAAAAGATACGAAGAGTAGCAAACAAATATATTAAAGATGAAATAATATAAACAATTAAAAATAAACGTATTTTCTAATCTATTTTCTTTTAGTTAACTCTCATAATACAAAATTGAAAATTACACTTAAATAATAAATTAATAAATTAAGCTAAGCATAATAAAAACCAAATTAGCAAAAGTATAGTATGAGAAACAAGACACTGTAAAATTAAATATTAAAAAAAAAAGCAACTATAAGACCAAATGCCACCATTTTAAGTTCATCAACTTAATAAGATTAATTTTGTGTGATATGCGTTAAACATTGTAAATGTGAAAACATGTCTCAAATTATTACATTTGTATTTTTATGTATCAGAAGTGTCCATTTTAACTTTGTTTTCATCATATCTAAAAGTAATTATACATATTTCGAGATTTATAGAAAAAATTCTTTTGACTTCTCTAAGTTGGCGAATTTTGACAAATTCTCCAAAACTTCTCAAACTTCTTCAAATTAATTCAAATTTTCTAAGGCCAAAGTTTAAGGCGAAATTGAACAATACAACTGAAAACAGCTATAGCTGGCAAAATATGAGATATATATTGCCTACTCATTGTTCCCAATTATTGAGAACTTGGGAGCTTCATTCAATGGCACAGTTAGTTTAACATTTGGATGGTACACAACACCAGCGAAAACTCTTCCTTATGTTATTAGAAATTTGGGGCCTAAAACAGTAAAAGATTTTTAGAGAAACTGACCTGTCAGGATCAATTGCAAGAACTATAACATTTGGCAGTATCCGAGTAGCAATCTCATTCATATCATAATAAGAACTGGTGGCACACAGTGCCATAACACCTGCCACAATATAAGAAAAAACATGTGAAAATCTTCACAAGCTGTTAATTACACATCATATAATTTTATCCTGTACAGAGCATAGACAGAAAAGAGGCCTTTGCAATTGAACCCAAACAGATTAATTAAATATTGCAGTTGTTAAAACCTCTATGCACCGATTTCCTCTTTCTCTGTGCCAGAAAAAAAAAATCAAATAATGTTTGTATGATAACCTGGAGTTCTTATTTTTAAGCAATAAAAAGATGAAAATGATTGAGCCAATTAACTATCAAAATATGATGAGATGAATTGTAAAACAAAGCAATACAATTGAAAATGTTAAAATCAAATATCTAGAATAAAGATAACAAATAATGATCCCAAATAGAGAGAGAAAGAGACAAGACGAAGAAGAATGGAAAACCCCAGCTCAGTTTTAAAATGTAAAGATGTGAAGTTCCACCATAAAAGTTGGAGATTATAGATCAAATCAATAAAACTTGACATGGATGCAATTCCAATTACTGAGAAATCTACAAAAAGCTAAACCCAGTTGATTTGAATAAAGCCACCCTCACATTGATGTATAAAATAGGAATCTAAGAGAAGTACTCTGGCCCACAAGAAATGTAGAATCTTCTTAAGTTAAACTGCAAAAGATTCTTTCACTTTTCATCACCGAGGCATAGGAAATCGATAATACCCCATCATTAATTAAAAATATTAGGACGTCATCAAATTGGAGCTTTTATGCCCAAATCATTAGAGTTTTGCCACCACAGTGCGTAAGGGTGTCAAATTGATGACTTCCAATGCCAAACTAAATCAAACAGGTAAAATTGGTTTTGTGTTTTTGGAATTTAGATTGGCTTAACATACAAACCAATCAGTTTGGTTCGGTTTAGTTTAAGACTTTAAAAACATGATTTAAAGTAAACCAATTTGACTTCAAAGATAGTAAGGGTTAATATTTTAATTTTAAATGTTCCCGATTTTCTTTAAAATTTGACTTCACAAAAGTAATCTAGCTGCATGGAATCTGTGTTTTAGAAGAGATTTAAAAGACGATGAAATTGAAGATTCGGCAACTGTACTTCCACATCTAGACGCCGTTCAGCTTGGTGCAGGTTTTGGGGTCTACTCCATTGCTTCAGCCTATTCTGCGTTCTCAGCGGCACAAGCCTTGCTAACAGAGGACAGATTTGAGCCAATTTGGAAGGCAAAGATGCCCCTTAGAATTAAAATTCTGGCTTAGTTAATAATCCTAGGACATTTAAATTAGGGTGTACAGCTTCAGAAAAAGCTTCCAAACTCATGTTTGTCGCCTTCCTGGTGTTGCCTTTGCAGCGCCGCAGAGGATGATGCTAGTCAGATTTTCCGGTACTGCAAAATTTTGAAAGAGGTGTGGGCTTCGTGGCAGCACAACCTCCCTGTAGTATTGCGATGCACAGATAATTCTAATATGATTTCTTGCCCTTCCTTCATCCTGGCAATAGTGAAGAATTATTGGTTTTTGATTCATTTTGCAATCTGGACAGCGGTTTGGGAAGCCCGAAATCAATGTATTTTCCAGCAGAAGAGGGTTATTGTAAATCGCATTTGGGATAGATAGATTTTTATGTTTGCTATACTTGGGTTTCTTCTTCCAAATTAGGATTGGGATATTCTTTTGGAGAATTGATGTTAAGATGACATGATATTTTGTATTCCCTCATGTAATAGTCGTTGGCTTTTTGGACTTCTCGTCCACTATTAATATATAATCTACTTATTGCTTCTTTTCAAAAACAAAAAAAAAATATGTACACATCTTTATAAATATTTGTACAATCATCTCATATGAAAGGACTTCAATTTAGTAAGTGTGCATTAGCATTACTTCATAAACACTTATATAATTAACTAAATTATTAAAAAATGTATCTTGTTTCTTTTCGCAAGAAAATTATTTAATAAATGTGTACTTAAAGAAAGAGAGAGTGGGAGAGGAAGAGGGAGTGCATGCACAAGAGAGAGAGAGAGAGAGAGAGGGGGGGGGGGGGGGGGGGGGAGGAAAACCCCCCCAAAAAAAAAGACAAAACCAAAATCAATATAATAAACAAAAAACACCCTCCCCCCCCCCTC
>JAJIYU010017122.1:0-11830 GCA_030144865.1 Tinospora cordifolia | reverse complement strand
TCATTCTCCCACCAAAATAGAGCAATATGATTGTCCCTTAGATTAGAACAGCACCAAACAAAAAAATTAAAAATAAAAAATAAAAAAATAGAAAAAGGTTCAAGCTTGGCACTTGAATAAAAAGAATAACATCAGGACCTAAGCATCATGTTACATTCCAGGGACCAAACCCACTTGTGATGATGTATACTTGAACTTGGATGCTAAAGAGCAAACAATGCATTCAAGTCCAGTCCTAGACAAACTAAAAGTTCGGATCTGTTTTCATCAAACAATAAAACAGCAGTTCACACTCATGACACTAGGTTAGCATATCTTATGTCAAAACAATAAGCCAAGAGCTTAGCCTTAGTCTTTAGTTTTAGCCTTGGTTGTTTATAAAGAGCATTGTATAAGGCTTTTTAAAGCAGACTGCATATAGAGAAAACTAATCCTGTCAACTGGTTCTGGAATATATTGCTCTAGTTTCTATTCAATTTTTCTTTTCCCTTTTCTTCCACTTCCTTGCCCGACATCAATGACCTTATAGAACTATTTTTTATTATTTCATAAAGTTAACAAAAAATACATAAAAGATTAAATTAATTCCCTCAAATACTTTTCCTCAAAGGCAAAAGCATTTTGTCTCCCTCAACTATTTGTCCTGAAAGGCAAAAAAGTTTTGTCCCTCTTCAGGAAAGGCTTTCTCTTTGCTAAGTTCAGCAAAAATCATATAAATGTTAAAATATTTTTTTTCTACAAAGGAAACCTTATCCTAACACATTAATGAATTCATTAATATAATCACTTTGTTTCTTAAAATAAAATTTTAAAAAAGTCCAAGAATTTCCTAGTTATAACTTGCAATTTTTTTTTTCCTTTTCAAACATAATAGACCTTCCAAAACTATCCTACATTCTTTTTTTTTTACTTTAACTGTTTAAAATTTGAACATTGACGATCTTGTCATAAGATACGAGCTCATTAAGTTCTTAAAGTCTATTTACTTTGTTATGATTGAAATAACAAATGTAAAAAAGTTTTTATCTTAAGTGCTTGGGCTCATTGTTCTTTTCTTCATAAGTCCATTTGCTATTCGTATTTGTACTTTTCAATCATTTTTTGAATTTTTCTTGACATATATATATTCTTTCAGAAAGTGCGAGGTTTATGCTTTAAGCCTTATGCCTCACTCATTCAAGAAATAGATCAAATTATTTCTAACTATGTAATCCTTGTAAACCAAGAAGAGGACCTTAAGCCCTAACCTAATTTAAAGCTGGTGGGACAATTTTATCTGAATATCTCGGAAAGTGAACCATCAATGGTCTGAATGGGATGAATGAGAACCTGAAATGTATTAAACATTTTGTGCAGCTCGTACATAACTGACAAGGACTGAGATAGATTCTGCTTTCTTGGTATTCCAATATCATGTTTTTTTCAATATAACAAGCCTTTTACCTATCACACAAGTGATAAAAGAACACTCTGGCCTTTTGCTCTTTGATGTTAATGTTACATTGTTCCAGTACCAAGGAAATGAAAACAAGTATACAAGAAAATAAGAAATCTAAATTTTATTTGCTATTGACAAGGAAAAAAAAAATTGTGCTAACATAACCTAAAAAGCAATAATTCCAATAATCTGAGCAAACAAAGTTGAAAAAAAATTTCAAAGTGAAACTATACCGCATCAGACATATCACAATGCAGCTTTGTGACTGAGTCACCTCTCCCAAGCTCTTCAACAAAACCATATGCAATGTAGGTTTTTGGTCCTAGGTCCGGCTTTGCACAATTTTCAGGAAGTCTAGTTGCGAGATTCAAAAGACCGCATTTAGGATTTGTATAATCACTATACGGTAATGCAGCAAGGAATTCAGCACCATGCCTGGGCAAACGATCATCGAATGAACTTGAGGAGGGCCAATCCTTCAGTTTCAACATCTCTGGCCAACGATTCCTGTGCATACGACCTTCAAGGTAGCCTGTGAAGAACTGGTGAATGTTGATCTCAACCTATAGCACAAAGAAAACAAATAATGAAGCAAACCCTTCTTGATTTGCCTGCAAATACCTCCAGTATACAAAAAATCAAGAGGAGAAAATAAACAACTTCAAATGAATGAATTACAGTTGTCATTTCTATCCTAATTTGACATGATCCCCACATGAATGAATTACAGTTGTCATTTCTATCCTAATTTGACATGATCCCCACACACTAGGTACGCAGTTATTTACATTACAGAATAGCATCTTGTAGACCACATGCAACTAACCAATTTCCTAGACATGAACCATTTGTCTGGCACATGTGCTGAAAGCAGCTATTTACATTAACCCCTCTATATTTGCATCTAATATTACAGAACAAGTACAGCAAAAATAAAAACAATAAAAAAGTGTAGATGAACTCAGCAAGTCACGTGTAACAATACCACCAAAGACAATTAAACTTTGCTGATCTCTAGTAACATATTATAAACGAACAGAAGAAGTAACAGCTACTAATAACACAATAACAACTTTTATCAACTTTGCACGCCAACTGTGGCGTATATTATAGAGAATTACACATGACACTGAATATAATAATTAAACTGACCGTAGTTGGCCACAGTTAAAGGTGGATTAGCTGATCATCATCCACTGCATCAAAGTAAAAATTACGTAGGACAAAGAGCAAAAACTACATCTAGTAATCTATATAATCCTTCAGGTATGAGCTTTAACAATCATTTCAGATGGCAAGCTATTAGTTAACATCATGTTATGTTTATTAGCAGCTGCAAGGTGGATAAATAATTCAGAATCACTAGTTCACATGTGGGCATCCAGTGTCCACTGTTGAGCTAAAACCAGTAAGCCAACAGGTATCAGCTTAGTACTCCTTCCAAAAATAAAAGGCTTCAATTATTAGTCACTGTTGTCTATAATTATGGTGCTATTAATAATCTTGAGAAGACCTTATCATACTTAAAAGACATAAAAGCCTTGGCATGTCATTTGGCTTTTCTATTGATAAAAATCATAAGATGAATTGCCCATCTAACATTAGAAGGAAAATAATATAAGCAACAAGGGCCATTGGCTACAGTCATAATGCTTGTGCAAATATCTTAGATAATGCTAGATAGATTGAAAAATGCAATGCATACTCCTGCCATTTTGTTTTCTTTTTGACAAAAGTTATGGTGAATGTAACGAATAATGAGCAGAGGCAAGCATTATCCCATGGAAGTTTTAGTTGAATAGTGAAAAAAATAAAATCAAAAATAAAAAAACCATGCTTTCTGAGAAGTTTCACAAGACATTTGCCAATAAACCATAAAAGACTGTGGTGCCATCTACAAACTTGATGGCATCCTATCTATAGCAAAGCTTAAATTGATGATGTATCATCATCAGAGGAAACCAGCTGTTCCAGTTTCCACCATGTGATTTAAAAGATAGCTTCCTGAAAGCACTCCGCAGCATCAATTGGAAGGCAAAATGGCACGGTCAATGAGGCCATGGCATTGACATCAAGGGAAAGGGGTAAAAGGACATCAAGCATTCTACTAGGACAGAAAGTATAATATTCTTGAAAAACCCACAGCATGGAGAAGCACTTGGGCATGCTTGTCGGACCATTGGAAGCACTCAGGAGGCTATCTTAGAATGTAAGGAACACCCAGAATAATAGAACATATGCACGTACAAATTCAACAACACTTCTAACAAAGTTAAGCTAATATTGTAATAATACTAGACTAAACAACAAAGACGTAACATGCAAGATTAAAGCATCTGACCTCGCACCAATCCAAGCAATCAATAGCTCTGACGCTTCGAGTCTCCTCTTGAAGCTTGCCTTTAGCACCTGTCTCTCTGAAAGCCCTCCACATGACCATTGGTTCCCAACTGAGCCCGGATGTTTTTGCAAGTACATTTCTAACAATAACAGGCTCGCCTCTCATCCAGTGTTCTTGGAAATGCTCAATTTGATCAGCACTGATGTTCACAGCATCCGGGCAGTACAAGAGGTTATCATCACTCTTCTCCCTAAAAGCTGCTTGCCTAACATCAGGATTTTCTCCACAATTTCCACCAGAAGGAACACATGAGGAACACCTAACAGAACAATCAACATTTGGGAACTGAAAATTATGAACAAGTTCCTCTGCATTTTTTAGTAAATTGTCCACCCAACCAGCTTCAAAGCTGCACCTCAAATCAAGCATCCCAGACCCACAGCCACCACGCTCTTTTGGAGGACATGGAATGCTGCCGTCAGCATTGGCTCGCCAATCAGGGAAGTGGCAGGATGAGTTTGTTATACAATCTTTTCCTTCTAGTGTCCCTTGCCGCTCCCAACCACTGCTTTTTCTAGGTGCTTTGGCTTTTCTCTTCATATCTGTGCCTTGAGCTCGTTCAACAAACTGTCTATGAGAAGACTCCGCCTCGTTACCTCCAGGCTGTCGACCCTCCCTCAGTTCCAAACAACATTTGAGACAAAGATCATAAGAACATTCAGGGTTGGGACAGCTTCTATGGAAATCGACAATGGATGTGTTACAGTTATCACTGTCAAATAAAGGAACCATTATAGATATAGTCATAACATAGATGAATACAGAACCTACTAAACATCAACTGTCTCTAAGTTTGAAGAAGCTTATAAAGGTGTCAAGATTTACAGATATGACTAAATATATATATAGATCATACCAAGCTCAAAGAGTGCCGCTAGATTATACCAACAATTAAAAATACAAAAAATAAAAAATAAAATAACACAAACAAGAGTCCCACGAACTTCTGATCGATGCAAGGGTTGCGCACTTTATAAGAGGAGAAATATTATGGTCAAGAAATTCACTGTGGCCAAAAGAACTCTCCAATATCCAAGGGGCTATATCCCTAGCTTCTTTTTGGGAGGCGACTGGTCAACTCTCCAATTGCTACAGCATGTTATTAATAATACAGACATTGTATTATTTAAGATAAAAGGGGATGAGCTTTCCCTATTACAAAGAGTCCAGAATACTTGTCCTACTAACTAACCAATTGTCAAACACATACCCAAGTATTTTAAGTGTTATTTGGGCATTCCAAATGAAGTCATGAAATGGAAAGGGCAGTTCTGAGTTTCTTAGTTGTTTTTGTTTTTTTTTTTTTCTTTTTAAACTTCCTGTTTGAATTGATGACAATAAGTGAAGTCTTTTTATCTTTCTCTTGAATCCATTAATTCAAACCAGCTTCTTCTACATCTTTCTATCTTTCTCTTCAATTGATGTTCACACTTCCCCTCATACACACACATCCTCCACCATTTCAAGACCAACAACCTTGTCACAACAAGTATGACTTCACAATGGTCAACCAATTGAATATTACCTCAAAACAGCTGTATTTTTAAACAGGATAGAGTCGATGTAACTCGGATTGTAAACAAATCTCTTTACCTTTTAGCTGTTTGGGAGTCATCTTCCTACTTGGGAAAAGGATATTCCTTTGGGATTGGATGCTCAAGTGGGCATCATTTTGTACTTGTTAATGTAGCCAGTTCTGGCACTTATTGGACTTCTCGTCCACCTTAACATTAATATATCTTATCATTTCTTTTCAAAAAAAAAGTATTGCCTCAAAGATGACATCCCAAAATTCAATGACTTCCTTCATGGAGGATTTCCTTGATTGATTATCTACAGTAGAGCAATTTTACAAATACATCGGCATTCCTGGTGATAAAGAAGAAAAAGTTGTTCCCTCATCTTGCCAGGATCACTAGGAAAGGGAAAGACTTTGTCAAGATTTTCAACAACTGCAGCCATAGCCAGCCATGAAACAATCATTGAAGCAATGTTATCTTCCTCCATATTATGTACAAATTGTTTTCAGCATTTTATGGAATCGTCAAAAAGGATCATGAACAGTCAAAGAAAATGTTAATCAGTATACAAGGATGCTAGTGTATACCACAATGAGTTGCATGGGAATGAAGAATAAACTATTAGTCATTTTCTCAACAATATCAATAGAAATATTCAAAAAAGCCTGGCCACTCAGCAGTACACTTCCCTTCATGCTGCCAACATTAACAATGCCCTCAAAGGTGAATCCTTCTAATCCACTGCTCCACCTAACCCCATTCCTCAGGCCTCCCCTTCTTCCACTTCTCACACCTCCCTTCTCAATCCATACCCAACCTTTCCACCTCCAAATCTATATTACATCTTGTAACACGACCCATGCACCACCATCCAAACCAATGGTTTCCAGACAACCTTTGGGCCTTATTTCTATATTACAAATCTTATAGGAATTGTTCTGCACGAAGATCGATGATCAGGAACTTGCCATCACACTTTAGAGTTTAGATCTTGAGTCCTTGCCTACCCGAATTAATTCTCATGTTGCTACTGTTGAGCAGATAGGTTCTCTAGCTAAACTACATTAGCAAGCCACCCATGCATACAAGATTGATGCCAATAAACATCATCGTTTCAAGTCTTATGACGAAAACCTTGTCATGGTTTATCTAAGCAAAAGGTAGATTTCCACGGGTACTTACAACAAAACTAAGCCCAAGAAAATTTGTCCTCTTTGCATCCTTAAAAGATAAGTGATACTGCTTAAGTGATTGATCTTTCAAATGACATGAAAATCTCTCTTACTTCCAACGCACAGAATCTCCTTCGATACCATGAAGAGTATGCAAAACTTTTTTCCTGAATTGCACTTGAGGACAACTTCTCGAGAATGGGGATTGATGTGGGAAATCAAATCTTTATGTTCTTCCTATTTTTAAGCTAAATTAATATTTCAGAAGAATTTTCTGTTGTAGATGATTTCCAATTAATATTCTCTTTTTTCTGGTTCAACGTGGAACTTTTTCTTATTCATTAACTATACGAAATATCTACTTTAACATCTCCCACATAAATGACAGAAGCAAGATGATTGAAATAGTTAACTTAGAGCATGTCTTGAATATCAAACTTTATTTATTACTACATTTCTTCAGAAAAATTTTGATAAAGTTGCATCTGTATAGCATATTTTTAATTATTCAACCAATAGAATTCATTGGTAATCAAATCATATAACGCAAACATTTGCTATGCATGCCTAGTCAACTGATTTATGCTAAGGTAAACAAGTAAGGTCCAATCTCCCATGCCTTTCTGAACAGTAAACTTACTATAATCAAGAGCTCACTTGTCTCAATTGTCTCTACACAAATTACAACTGGTATAACATTCACAAATATTACCAATTCACCATATGTACTCTTAATTGAGATGATATAAAAACCCTTTCTTTCTAGCAACCCACCAAATGCTCTTTCACATAATACATGCTGTACAGAAAGTTTCCTATAGTCAATAAAAACATATAAATTTTTTATTAATATAAAAAAGCCTATATATCTTGAAGTTTGTTCATATTAAATTATATTTGAAAAATTGTAAGAAAAAGTATGAGGAATGATTAAACTAGAATATGTCTTGGTTATAACAGTCAACAAGTGATGCAGGCAACCATACCAGAATCGCCGCTCTTCCTTATCAAGTATAGATTTCTCTAAATTTAGTGCCACAGGTGCAATTCCTAAATAAAAAATTACAAAGAAATCAAATGAACAGAGGAATGTATAAACTATGTTGTTCAGAAAGAAGCAAAACTCAATTACAATACTCGTGTTCATTACCTTGTATCTTTGCTTCTGTTTCCATTTCAGATTTCTGCTCCAAGTGAATTTGCCTGAGAAGTGGTAAAACCTTGTGTACCAGATAGAGCAGCCTCTGAAGTTTGACATTTGGATCTGCTTCCTGGTAGCTTGGCTGTTAATAATAAAAATTGTAATTCAATTAAACATGCAAACAAAATAAAGCTAGATACATGGATCACTATGAATATTCATACCTTCACAATTTGTGATCGCAGACATGCTTTGCAATTACAATTCTTACAACACACAGGACATGCTTCCTCAACTTCCTCCTTTGTTTTTCCGGGATACCTATTCATTTGAAACATGATATGGATTATCAAAATGAAGCTAATAAATATTGAAACAAAATTACTAAAAACAAAAGGGCCAATGTAATACTATTCCTAAATGTAAAGTTTGTGTACGTTGTAAATGAGAAATAAAAATATGAAAACACTTGTATATAAAATAAACAAAAAAAAATGTTTTGAATGAAGTATGTGTGTTGTACAATATTGAAACATTTTCTCCTATTGAGACATCTACTTGCACAAAAATTTACAATAGCCATATTCCACACCATCAATCCAAGTATTTGATATAATAGACTTAATGTGATTCACATTATTTCACTGATACAGGAGGCCTTTTCTTTTTACTCTTGCTGCAGCAAGAGAAGCCACAGATGGCTAAAACTCAGCACCTATCTCCTTTCTCATACAACAGAGATTTATATAAAGAGAAGGTGAGTATCCAGTGCTAGCCTGCCAATGGAAAATATATGGAGGATCTAAAGAAGCACAGAACCTACGGATACCATTATTAATAATTATAAAAAGTTGTCCACCTGCCAGACAAAATATCCAAACAGGGGAGAGTTACATAATATCCAAGCAACATAGCAAACAAAATCTATAATCTCTCCCACAAAAGCTCCACGGATCGATGATTAATCTTGAAAATCCTATCATTTCTCTCATCCCAAACTGTATACCAAGTAGCCAAGCCCGTCAGTTTCCAATACCCAAAATATTCTGGGGAAGGTCAAAAAGATTTGATGCTGACAGCGCCAGGCTTTTCAGTATTTAAAGTTATCATTCTAAAGCTTGCCTTTACAAATGCACAAAAGGAATGAACCCAACAATCATATCTCATTACACATTTTTTCTTGACAAACTTATGCAGGGAGGGATATTTACAGCCCCAAGTCTTTTAATACAGTGGTGACTCAGATGCGATGAATTTGTTTTGAACTATTTTCTAGTAAACTATTTCAATAATAGTTCTCATTACCAATTGCTTAGGCAGGGGTAACAGTAACGTTTCCTCGTGCATTTTGAACAAAAAACAACAGCACCCTTATCATTCCGCTGACACTGATGACACATTAAGCTCGTTTGCTCACCCTTATCAGTAACATCCTACAAAAGAGAACTTCTTGTTAGAAAGGAAAATAAGTACTCAATATACAACTAACAAATAGCAAATGAAAACTATACATACAAGATACATGCAAGCACACGCGCTCGTTACCAACAAAATTTTCCGAAAAGCATTAATATGCAATTAAGAGCAAGGCCATAGTAGTCAGGATGTGACAAATATAAAGTGAACTTCAAGATAAAAAACAAAAAGATTGCTGCGTGAGATAGTTTTTCAGTTGAACTAGATTATTGTGAAGTTTAACTGATATGGTGATTTTCTCAAAGACCTTGCATAGCCAGGAGCATTGCGCAAACAACCCCCGCTAAGCTCTTTTTTTTTTTTTTTTTTTTAACAACAGTGCAAGATCTGAAACACATAATATAGATAATGAAAACATAAGCTAATTTATTTCTATACTTAGTTTTCTGAAAACAGTCCATATTAAGTTTTTCCAAGGGAGACAACCTCCATGCAGGAACTCATTTAGCCAAGGCTTTTGCTTTAAACACAACTGCTTGGATTCATGTTCTTTGAAATTGATAACATTGTTTTCATTTTGGGGTTTTATCGTCAAGTTATAGCAATTAGCATTTTTGTCTTTAGTGCCCTTTTCTTCGATTTCAACAAAACGTCAAGTAGTTCTAAATCAAATCACTTGCTTGCCCACTATCCATTTAATTTTAGATCTTCAAATCGACAAAAACATTGGGAAGAAACAAAATCTCTCCCAATATCTTAAATTCATGGATTTGATATGATTTGATATTGGAATCATAGTAACATTTCTTTCAATTAAGAATATTTTGTTTAGGTTTTATATGTGGCATCCCATTTCTCACGATAGCAGTTCTTGCATGCAATGTTTAGTGAGTGAAACATAGGCAAAAGACAACTCAGTTAAGTGCACGTGAAAGTTAGGATGAGGTTTTCATAATTTTTAAAATCCATTCAACAATATGAAGCCATAGCCAAAAGGAGTAATTTAACATCAAATTGCATTATCATTGCGCATTTTTCGCAATCATGCCAAACTGAGACTTTAGAGAAAACAAATGAGGCGGGATTTGATAAAGACAGTATAGCCCATTATGGCATAGCATACCTTCTTCTCTCCTTGTCACCATGCAATGAAAATTACTGATTCTTCAATTTTAGTAATTGATTGGAAGCATGAATCTATATCAGGTTCGATTCACCAAGTTGTGAGAATCTCCACTCCTAGAAGATAAATGAGAGAGGGTCCTAACCTAGTTAAAACCCCCAAAAATACCTTACCAGCCCAGCTCAAATTACGATTCACATTATACAAAGTTCCATTTTTTTTTTTTTTTTGTATATATGACACACAATATAAAGTATTGTTTTACCTCTCTATGATCAAGAGGCCTCAATCAAGGTCACTTGGAGGAGATGAGACAACAATTTTCAAAGAACCCTAAATAATATACTGAAGTGACCCTATTTAGCAAGAGCTGTCAAGTTAAGAGTAAAAGGAGTTATTAGCCTGTTCTTGAACAACCTCCTACTAGGACATTATAGTGGCTCGATACACACAACTTTATCCGTCACAACAACAACAACGAAGGTGTGATAAACAGATAGACAATTTTTTTTTTCTCAAATCACAATGAGCGAATCAAGCAGAGTCCAGAACTTAACACAATTAGAACAGCTTACAGATGACGAGCCATTCTCGGAAAGTCTGCTCCTTTTTCCTTCTGAGCCATCTTTCTTCGAGTTCTTACGTAAACTCCTCCTCTTCTCACCACAATTCATCTCTTCTTTTCCATCATAACTCATCTTCTGTTCCATACATCCAAACCCCTTCCTCCATCCCTTTCTCCTTCCCCTTTTCTTGTTGTTCACAACAACCTCCACCTTCGATCCCTCCTTTTCTCCTTCTCCTTGTTCTTCTTCTTCTTTTTCTCCACCATCAAAACTCATCGTTTTCTTCTTCAATCCCTTCCAATCCTCTTCTCCTCCTCCTCCTCCTCCTCCTCCTCCTCCTCCTGCTTCTTCTTCTTTTTCTTTTTCTTCTTCTTCTTCTTCTGCAGACTCGCCATCGACATCCTCGTCGTCACTGCCGTCGAGTTTCCTAGAACGCTTCGGCTTTCCCATTCTCTTTCGCTCCTTCGCCTTCTCGTCATTGGCTTTCTTCTGCAAACGATTGTTACCACTGGAAGAAGCACAATCCATCGATACGCGACCAAATTCACACAACCAAACCACGAATCGGTTCTTGCTCCGTTATCTGCATGAAGCAATTGTGCCAAATTTATCAGAGACTTCTAGAAGAAGAAGAAGAAGAAGAAGAAGAAGAAGAAAAGATGGTGACGCTGTGGTTATTTAATATCGTCTTCGTCTTCGTCTTCATCTCCTGTTTCTGCTTCGAATCCACAGAAAAGGAAATGACTCGTTTCACGACGCACCCGCTGATTTGCGAGGAAAAAAAGGGTTTTAAAACCATTGGATCATCCTAGCTCACCGTGTGTTGGGCGGATTTAAGGCGATCCAAAGGGGGTTATTGCACGACTAAAATGATTCAACGCTTGGTTCGAGTGTCAGTTGCATCATGTTTTACGAGAATCTGAACGGTGGAAGGCGGTGTGCGCCAAAGACCCTTGACTGCCCCAGCGGGGAGAGATGAGAGCGGATCAAATGAAAAACTAATGGCACCATTTATCCAGGTATACTACGTTGGGATGGCGCTCAATAACACTT
>JAJIYU010017121.1:0-11869 GCA_030144865.1 Tinospora cordifolia | reverse complement strand
TTTTATTTTTCATGTGCCAACCCACCATTTGCACCCAAAATTTCTTAAAATCTTTGAAACTAATTTATTTAACTTATTTTATTTATTTTAAATTTTTTGACAAAATTCTGGGGTATTACATGAATAAAGCAAGAACCTAGAAAGTGAATCTAGAGTCATGGCAGTACGAATATTTGTTGAAACAAACATTGACGTTGAAAAAATAAGCCAAGAAGAGTTCAGAGATGCCTTTTGCTACCAACTCAATTGTCTAC
The DNA here is from genome assembly GCA_030144865.1 of Tinospora cordifolia. Lineage (NCBI taxonomy): Eukaryota > Viridiplantae > Streptophyta > Magnoliopsida > Ranunculales > Menispermaceae > Tinospora > Tinospora cordifolia. Next base: position 11,615 of record JAJIYU010017121.1, on the reverse strand, counting down.
TAATTGAGCTCTGATACCAACTTTGGCATCAGAATAATATCTAGCTTGGTACCATCCAAGCTCCATCTCACCCATTAAGCTCTAATACTAACTTTGTAACACCTCAATCTTGGTCCTTCATTTCTGTTACATCAAGGTCACGCACGGAGAAGTGCACCCATTCTACGTTAAATATGTATACACGCGTCATTTGTTGAGAACAAGGAAGTTACTTTTCCCACATTTCAAATCATATTAAATACATACTAGACACACCAAAACTCACACATATGATTAATCAACCCTTTTAACACATCAAGGGGGTAACATACGAAAGGTATGCAGAAATCATCAAATAACTAAATCATTAACTCAACATTTGAAGTTTAATAAAATGTGGAACAAAGTTTCCAACTGAAATCTCTAAGCATGGACTATGTGGGTCTAAGCTATAAAGACAATTAAAAATTTAAAATGTAGTCTAGAGGGCCATACACCCAGTCTAAACCAAGTATTCAAACAAATAAAACTCTGATAACAACCTCGACAGTGAGGTTTGCAGCTACTATAGTACTCAGTAGTATTATCAACACAAACTACCTTAGATATCACTTCAAATGGAAAGGTGGTGAGCTCAAGAGCCCAGTAGATCATACATAGTATATCAATAGCATTATTTAAATTAAACACAGAACATGCAACCACTTCTCAAACATTAGGCATTTCAAACATTAAGTTATCAATAGTCGTTAATTAGGACAAAGGGTCTAACCCTGGTGTTCTCTCATCATTTTTGTGTCAAATGAGACAAGGAACATACACTATGTGCCAAATTCCAATGGGAAAGGGAAACATGCCCATTACCCAACCTGTGAATGAGAGACACACCCATCACTCCATCACCAAGAACTAGGGTCACACCCGTAGTTCTATCATCAGGAACTAAGGACAAACCCATTGGTCCAATTACAAGAACACCCACAGTGATCCCCCTTGGACCACTGCTACAGTACATGGTTCAATTCTTAACTTATCTTTTCTTGAATGTCACCAAACTTTTCATGACAAGCACAGCTATCATTTCATCATCTAGAACACATCATCGTCTAGTAACTCAATCATGTTGATTATCTCATGGAAATATAAATATGGCAATAGTCATCTCATGTCATAACAATACATATATATTAGTAGAACATGCAACTAATATCATACCACATTCATGGAATCATGCCAATCATCCATCATTCAAATAATTCCTATCATGCTTCTAAGCATTCAAGAAATGTAAACACACAGATCATCTTTAGCATTTAAAATCCAAACAATACTTGGGAGCAAGGTAATCACTTCCACCTATATAATTTGAATCCTTGGCCTTTTTCTAATCGCCTAGAACAGTTTTGAATCCTCAACCTTGAGATTTAATACATTATTCTTATCAGTTGAAACATTCATAGTCTTTTTAAACTATAACACAATTATACTTTAACTTACATGGCATATGGTAGGCAAGTAGGTCATAATTGGTTGAATATCCTGTATTTCTACCCTAACCATCCTAGTAGAAAGGGAATATAACACCCCAACCCCCTAGAAATATGTTTAAGCTCAACCACAAGGCAGGTTAGGTTTTATATTACATTTACAAGTACACAACTTGCATCTCAATTCCATTTTTCTAACACTTATTGAAATCCCTCATGAATACACATTTCATTGTGCTAATATTCAATTCAACAAGTGCAATACAGCTATAAAAAATAATACTTCAAACTCTTTATTTATCTAAATAAAATAAAGAAACTTGCATTCTTAAATTAAGTCATAAAGTTGAGTGCATAACTCTTTAATAAAAAAAAATTCAGTGAAAGTCTAATAATCAAAACTTGGGTAACATGCCCTTACAATAGAATTTTCAATACTTAAAAAGAATCTAATATTGATAATCTTCATGGTTCATTCAATTTCCTAAAAAGTAAAAGAAATGGGTGAGCACATAGCCTAGTTGATCATTCATTAAACAACTAAGTTACTATTTCAAATTAATAACAAATCCAATTTCACACACTTTCATGCATTAAGTGGTTTAGACAACGTTTTGGTTTCAAGTTGACATTATGACTGAAAGGGGGTCTATTCCCTTGATGTTCTGATTTTGGATATCCCTCTTTAGGGTGGAAAGACAATTCTTTTGTTACTTTCCATTGGATGTCACATACCAAGTATCCCTTAGTTGTACCCCTCAACCACACACTCCAAGCATGTGATAAGAACACTCATAGCATCCCTACGGATCATTATGACAGTACATGATTCTTATCTTCACTTTCTTATGTTTAAGAACACATAATCATAAAAGAAATTCAAAATATAAATTTTAGAATTTTAAACAACTAAGAAAGCATAAAAACATCAAATGACATGCTTGAAACTTTAAAGTAAACCTAAGCATGACATGGTATCATGAATAATTAAAACATAAAAACATATTAAACTATAATTAAAATATGATCATTCATGCTAAAACTAAAATAATACATGCTGAAAATCATTTAAAATAGCAAAGTAGAATTTAAAAAATCTCCTCCACCTTAATTCGAGGTTTTTTGTTGAATCTGGTAGAGGTTTCTTATCCACCACTTTCAAAACTTCAAGAACTTTTAACCACCAACAAAAACTACTTCAACAACTCTCTAAAACACTGAAATAAGAACTTCTCACACAAGAGAGAAGAGAGAATGAGAAGAGGAGCCAAGAAGAGGGCAAGAACAAGTAAAGAGGAAAGTATCAACTCTTTGCTTTGGGATGAGATGAATGTGAGCAAGAGGTGGGTCTTTATAGATGTTCATGAGCACAAGGGGGATGGTTTGAGCAGCTTGGGCAGCTCACAAGTTGAGCAGCTCTCTATACACAATTGGGGACAGCTTGCTCAAAGAAGGTAAGTGTGCATTAGGGTTTTCTATTCTTGATGTGGGCTCAACTTTGACTCTCTTGTGCCTTCCTATTTGTGTGTGAACACAAATCAGATCTTAAGCACTTGCTTAATCACTTGGGACGTGATCTGATGTGCATAGCATGTTTCGAATCTAGTTTAGCAAGAATCTTTCCTATCTTCACAAGCTTTGGGTGTCACTCATAAGCTAATTGGAAACCTTCCCATTTTTAATCTTGGACATCATGTGAGCAAGGGAACATGAAATCAAACTTGGAGGACACCATATCATAGTTAAATATGCAAATCTAAGCTTAAGAATACTCTCTAATTAATTCAAATTCCAAAGTTGGCGCACCACATGTGGGGTAGTCTTGACAATTTGCATGAGATTTCCTTGCTCTTCTTGGCACCATGGCTTGTTTCTCATTATGGAACTTCTATTTTTGGTTTGTATGACCAGCAAAGGACGGCTAGGGTTGTGTAACCAAGATTCACAATTTAGACATTTTCAATTAGGTTGTTCACATGTGTGCACACACATGCATGGACCGATCTTGGCACAAGTGGGTGTGGGTGTACACTTGATCACTTATTTTCGTACATGGGATTATGGTTCATAGTTTCTAACTAGGTGGGACATCCCATAGGTTTGAGTGTACTAAATCATTTGCATGGCACATGGAATCATTCCATAATGGTTCAAACAATAGAAACATCCCATAGAGCTTTAGGTAGGGTAGGGTGCGCACGATCATGGTGTTCCACCCATGTGACTTGCACATGTTAGGGGTGGTCAAGACTTCATGGGTTCACAAAAATCAAATAAACATAATATCTCCTTATTTGTAAGTAATTATGATTTATAACTTATAATTTTTGAATCACATGAACCTAATGCAAATTTTAAGGTATGGTTTGGCCTTAGGTGATTTTCCTTCAAAAACTTTCCTTACTTAGAACCTATTAAGGTCACTAGATAAATGAAAATCTAATTCCTTGCCAATTGTCTTGTTTTTTGGATATGTTATACCCTTTTGCTAGTTCATGTTATTCTATTTTGTTTTGGGTCATTTTGATCCCCCGAAGTACCCTAAATGTCAATTCTTTCCCAATTTGGACCCCTTGAAGGGTGTTTAGCAAATGAAAACCCTAACCTTGACCAATTATTCTAATTTTTGAATATGTTGTCCAATTAGTTGGTTCATGTCACCTTACTTCCTTTTAGGTCGTTTTGGGTCACTAAGGGTCACCAAATGAGACTTTTGAAAACTTGTCAAATTTAGCCCCAAAATGAGTCTAGTTTCATTTTGCACCCAATTTCACTGAATTGATCTTGAATTTCATTTAATTATTAAATATAGAGTTTTCAAGGTATTACAGGGAAATACTTTGGTTTTTCCTTAACATTAGCATACATGAAATATGTAGGTTTTTAACGCATTACCGCTGTAGTTCGAAGCATTACCGTGGTAATTACACGATTTTCCAGAAATGTGACACTCGCGTGTGCACCATCCCATTCGTGGTTCCCTCGTATGTTTTACACTCCAATACACTAACATTATCCTTAAAACATACATCATACTTGAATGAAAAATGTTATACCTCATGTACCTCGTTTTCTCCCTTTGTTCCCCTCCAAAATGAGATTTTAACCCTACAACAATCTGTGTTTCAATGGAAAACATGTATACACTTAGGAAATGTAAATCTATGGCAAGAAATCGTGGTTCCAAGTGAGGATTCGTGATTTACCTATACCCAAGCAATTTCTAATAGTGCCTCAATAGATTTCCTCCCTTGTTAGGGTTGTTCCTCACAAATCTGTACTTGAGAACCGGTTGAGAATGGGGTTGTTGAGTTCAAATCAATGTAAAACTTGAATAAAATGCAACAAAAACAGGTTTAGATGGTCAGTTAGAGTTTTAAGTGAATATTGTGGGTGGTGGTGCATGAGTGTGTGAGATTTTGGGTTTTCACGCAGCGTTGAATATATATAAAAAATTACGTATTACAACAGTAACAAAGATCTCTACTGCAAAAATCACGCATTACTATAGTAGGTGACCATGGTAACCAAAATGATCCATTTTTATCGTTTTTCTCAATTTGTCCAGCATTACCGCTGTAATTAATATCATTACTATCGTAATATGCCTTTGTGTAATGTTTTAGACGTTTTTCTTCACATTTCTCGAGTCTTTCAACTTAACACCCCTTTTATATTTATTCTAAATGTATTTACAGATACATTATATGATCATGAGGTATAAAATCTTTTTCTTATTTATTTATCGATTTATTTTATATTTTAAATTCTCAAAATCCAATAATTTGTTTATTGACCTTTGGCGTATTACATGTGTTCCTCTACCGCAGTAGTTAGTGGATTTACTACACTTTGAACTTTTTCAATCTCCTTTCTTGTGTGTATCCATCTCCAAATGATCTTAACCTGCACATGCAACAAAGAACTTTTCTCGAGCACTATATCACAAGTATAAATGAATAAAAATCATATTGAAGTTCTCTAAATATATCAATAAATATGCAATGCTTAGATAAATGTTCATACACCTATTTATAATCAAATATGTCCTATTTTCTACTTAACCCATGCAAAAACATATGCAAAATACCTACAGTATAGTTAGTATACTATGCAACTAAGACTTGTATACTTAATAACCAATGTATTTCTTGACGTACTATTGTTGCCTACATATGATAAACACAATTAAGATAAGGTGCAATATCTTTGACTGTTGACTTTTAGGTGTCATTGGTAGTCCATTAGTGTTTCTTTCAATTAATAAGTATTTTGAAAAACACAATCCCTCAATAGGTATCGTGAGAGTGTTGAGGTCACGTAAACGTACCATAGTTTATTGATTTTATCATGTGGATTGCAAAAACAAGTGGACTACATTGTGGCTTATGTACCCTACCTAGTGACCAACTAAAAAACAAAACTCATCTAAAATTCCTAGTGTATTGAAATTTGCGCAAAATCTATGTATGTATGTGGTTGGTTAGTTAAAGAGATAAGCCCATTGGGCCCATAGAACTCCCCCCCTTTCCCTTTCTAGATGTAGGTAAATAATAATCATGGTTTTGGAGTTGTTTTTATATCTTTTGTTCACTTCTCTATGTTTATTTTTCTCAAGGATGTTTTCTTGGAAACGAGTGGAACCTATTATTTTGTACCGATGTTATACCCTCCAATTCAAATTGTAGAACTTACTAAAGATGGGACCTGTGTTTAATTGAACATGACTACTTTGGAAAAGGAAATTCGTGCATTTGTGTGTATCGAATATGCAACATTTTGTTTATTTTGACATTATAATATTTCATGTCATTATTTTTTAAATAATTAAGATAATATTTTGAAGGAATAAAAAATATTATAAAAGAATTAAAATAAACTAACTCCTCTTTTTACAAATGACTAAAAGAATTACTAAAATCATTTATAATGTGCTAAAAAAGTATAATTTCCCAAATAAAATAAATTTGAGTCATTCCTTTTCTTGAAAACCTCAATATAACTTGATAAAATTATACTAATGACCTTAAGAACATAGGATAAACTAGTTAAGAAAAAACAATGAACCCTAAACATAGCTACAAATATCATGCATAATGAAAATGCCTATATCTGAAACCTTGTATGTAACACCCCACCTCCCATACCCTGGGCCTACGTCATCCAACGATACTTTCTTTCTATTTTTGGTTCGTCCGGGAGGTGGGCCCTATGTTACATTATCTCTTTCTTTTTCTTATCCAATTTCTTGGGACTTCCTGAGTACTTTAAGTTTATTTCATGAAAAATAATAACACCATGATGTAAATAAAAACCAATATCATTAATTAATTCAAAATTCAAAAGTACATAGTCTTTGTGTTTATTACAACAGAAATAAACTCCAAAATTCTAACAATTGGCCAACATGCCCCACAAATTTAATAAACTCTAAAAAATAATCTAAATGTCTTTCATAAGGTCTGGATATCTCAATTTCCTAAAATATTAGAAATAAGTGGTGAGGTAGAAGCCTAGTCGATCATTCTACATATTTAAATTAATATTTCAACAAATAATAAAAACATTTCAAGCACTTTAAAATATTATGTGATTCAAATAGTTCATTATTTTCAGGTGTAATCAAGACCGAAAGAGATTAACCTTTGTGTTCTGGATCTAGAAGAGAGAGATCATTCCTGAAACTCAAACCCTGGTTTGTAAAGTGGGATTACACCTAAAAACCTAGTTCAATTAGGAATCAATCTTGACATCTAGTTTTGACTCAAAGGTTCGACATGTTGGAACACACGAAGAAATCCTTCATCGTGTCAGTATGTGGTTAGAATCTTAATTAATCTTTGATTAAGTGTAAAAACATGACATTCATGTAAATAAACTAAACTTAAACAAAAATTGAACATGTGAGCATGGTAATAACATAGCATGGATCATATCATGAAATAGTATACATATTTATTAATGTACGCCTAACCATGTGTATTCTCCATGGCAATATTAAAATAACTGATCATGCATATTCAAAACATCACATACATTCAAGCCTTATTTAAATCAAAATAATAAAGTAAAAGTTGAAAATCGTCTCCACCTTGAATACCAAACTCCTTCTTGCACCTGCAGTTGAATCTCCATCAGATCTCCCTAACTGCTAGTGTAAAAATTTGTATAGCACTTCGTTATTGCTACTACAATTGCTATTTAGATCAGCTAAAGAAAGAAAAGTGATGCCAAGAGGAGGTAGAGAGAGTAAGAAGGACTTGTTAGTTCTTCTTGTGCAACACCCCAACCCCCAAGAGACAGGTTTAAGCTCAACCACATGGCAGGTTGGGTCCTATGTTACATTTACAGGTACACAACTTGCATCTCAATTATTTTATCTAAACACTTATTGAAAACGCTTATGGATACATCGCAATGTATTAAATTTTAATTTAATAAGGCTATACAATTAGATAAAAGAATACTTCAAACTCTTTATTTATTCAAATAAAATAAAAAAATGTTACATTCTTAAATCAAAACTTGAGTAAATAACTTTTAAAACTTAAATAAAATTCAGCGGAAGTCTTAAATTCAAAATTTGGGCAACATGCTCTTAAATTAGAACTTTCAAAACTTAGAAATAATCTAATATCCATGGCCTTCATGATTCAAGTCAATTTCCTGAAAAATAAAAGGAAGGGGTGAGCACATAGCCTAGTGGATAATTCATTAAACAACTAAGTTGTCATTTCAAATCAATAGCACATTCAAATTCAAACACTTTCATGCATTAAGCGATTCAAGCAACTTTTTTGTTGTAGTTTATGCTAAGATTGAAAGGGGTTTTACTCCCTTGATGTTTTTAATTTAGATAACCCTCTTTAGGGTGGAAAGACATTTCTTTGTCACTTTCCATTGGATGCCACATATCAAGTATCCCTTAGTTGCGCCCCGCAACCACACATTCCAAGCATATGTTAAGAACACCTATAGCACCCATACGGGTCATTATGAAATTACGTGGTTCTTATCTTTAATTTCTTATATTTAAGAATCACATAATCATAAAAGAAATTTAAAATGTAAATATCATAATTTTAAACAACCAAGAAAGTATTTAAACATTACATGGCATGCTTGATACATTGAATTAAATCCTAAACATGAATTCTAAGCATAACATGCTCTCATGAGTGATTAAAACATAAAAACATGTTGAACTAAAATTAAAATATGATTAAACATGCTAAAACTAAAATAAAACATGCTAAAAACTAGAATTGAAACAAGCATGAACATGCTAGAAATTTGAAAGAGCAAAATAGAAGTTCTAGAAATCTCCTCCACCTTAATTCGAATTTTTTTGTAGAATCCGACAGAGGTTCCCCTTATCCATCACTTTTAGAACTTCATGAACTTCCAATCACCAAAAAAAAATATTTCAACAACTCTAAAACCCTAAAAATAAGAACTTCTCACACAAGAAAGAAAAGAGAGTGAGAAGAGGTGCCAAGAAGAGGGCAAAAACAAGCAAAGAGGGAATTGTCAACTCTTTGCTTTAGTATGAGATGAATGTGAGCAAGAGGGGGTATTTATAGGTGTTCATGAGCATAAGGGGGCATCTAGGGTAGCTAGGGAATCTCACCACGTTTGGGCATATTTCCAAACTCATAAGGGGATGGTTTGGGTGAGAAAGGCAAGTGTGCTCATGGTCGACAAGTTGGACCACTAAGGTTTTCAATCCAAGTGTGAGTAAAATCTTTGAACCTTATTTATTTCTTTTATGTGTGTGAACACAATTAATGGTTTAGAATACATTCTAATCTCTCTTGGACATCTTCTATTAGTAGGGAAACATTCTAATATATTTTGATTTATAAAATCAAATAAGTTTCTAATATGAGCACACAAAAACAAAACTTTGGAATGTTTCTTATTTTCTTTGGATTCTCTTGCTTTTTGGCTCCACATGTGAGCATAAGGCAAGTTTCTATTTTATAATTTTTTGCTAGGTGAAGGAATCTTTTTATATCTCTTTAAATCATCCACTCTCATTAAACTTTTATCTTTGGTTTGTCACATGTGTGCCCACACACACACTTATGAGACATTTTATATGTAACCTTAGTATACATGATCATTTATCTTGGCACATGGAATCATTCTTCATGGTTTTTGTAGGTGTGGGCATACTTGATCATTTACAGGGAACATAGGATCATTCTTCATAGTTTCAAATAATGGACACATCCCATGGAGCTTAGGGTAGGGTAGGGTGCACATGATCATGGTGTTTCACTCATGTGACTTGCACATGTTAGGGGTGGCCATGACTTCATGGGTTCACAAAAATCAAATAAAAATTAATATCTCCTTATTTACATGGAATTATGATTTATATCCTATAGTTTTGGAATCAACGAACCTAATGCACATTTTAAGGTATGGTTTGGCCCAAGGTGATTTTCCCTTAAAAATTTTCCTTATTTAAGACCCAATGAGGTCACTAGGCAAATAAAAATTCAAATCTTAGCCAATTATTCTAATTTCGGATATGTCATTCATTTTTTAGTTAATGTCATTGATTTTGTTTCGAGTCATTTAGATCTCCCGAAGTACCTCAAAATGACAATTCTTTCTAATTTGGACCTCTTGAAGGGTGTTTGGCAAATGAAAACCTTAACCTTGACCAATTGTAATAATTTTTGGATATGTCATTCATTTTGTTAGTTCATGTTATTTTGTTTCATTTCAGGTCATTTCGATCCCTTGAAGTACTCTAAATGATAATTCTTTCTAATTTAGACATCCTGAAGGGCGTTTGGCAAATGAAAGCCTTAACCTTAACCAATTATTCTAATTTTTTGATATGTTGTCCCCTTAGTTGGTTCATGTCACCTTACTTCATTTCAAGTTGTTTTGCGTCCCTAAGGGGCACTATATGAGAGTTTTGAAAACCTACCAAATTTAGCCCCAAAATGAGCTCGGTTTCATTTTGCACCCAAATTTTACTGAATGAATGATAAATTTCATTTAATTGAGTACAGAGGATTTATGGTATTACATACTAGGATAAAGAGAATGGGAGCTTAGACAGTGTTTATATAGAGTTTCAATAGGTAGGAATTGGCAAGTTTGAGGTGTTTCAACACAGGAAACATGCTAAATCTTCACTATTGCACAGAACAATTAGTAACTTGGGGTTTTGGGGTGTTTTGGGGGCTTTCCAAAGTGTTTCTCGCACTATTTTTTGGATTATTCACTGTGTTATCGTGGTAGGGTACCGCGGTAACCACTTGATCCCTTCTTTTGGCACATCCCCTTTTTTTGGAAAAATTTTTGTGTTCACTACCACCATAGCGCAATACAAAACCATTTTTTCTATTTCCATTTCCCTTTTGTTTCTATTTCTTATTTTGGCTACTTTTCTATATTGAAATATACATTAAGATTGCACCAAAAATTCCATAATATTTTTGAAGTTGAAAATTTATTTCATTTAATCTCATTTATCGAATTTCATACCAATTTTGGGCTATTACAACCTACCCCCTCTTAAAACAAATTTCGTCCTTCAAATTTGCATTAATTCTCTCAGGCATCGTTCAGTTAAATACTTCTAATGAAGAGGTCTAGATATGTAGTCATCATCTCACTCTCCACCTCCCAAGTGGCCTCTTCTTTCCCATGATGTTTTTAGAGAACTTTGACCATGGAAATGCCCTTTGTTATTAGACTTTGCATGTAACACCCCAACCCCCGTATCATTAAGCATTGGACGCATCCACCATTTTTCTTGACAATGGACTAAACCAAACGGCGGGCTGGGACGGTGTTACATTACAAGCGACACACACTTAACTTTCTATTTCAGTCATTTCATGCCTTGATCGTATTTAACCGCACATAACTTAAAATTAAGAATTTAATAAGGCAATAGTATAAGAAATAACTGAACTTCACAAACTCAATTAACTAAATAAAATTGAGTACATAACTTAAAATATTACAGCGGAAGTCTTAAAACTTGGGCAACATGCCCTTACATAAAAGTTAGAAACTTTAAAAAGAACCTAACTAATATTCATGGTCTTCATGTAATTTAATTCCCTGAAAAATAAAAGGAAGGGTGAGCACATAGCCCAGTGGATCTTTCTAACATTT
>JAJIYU010017120.1:0-11818 GCA_030144865.1 Tinospora cordifolia | reverse complement strand
GATAAAATATATCAGAATTTGAAGAAAACCTTCTGGTTGAGAGGGAAAAAGTGAGACATTGCCCAATATGTCTCCTAGTGTCTAACTTATCAGCAAGTAAAAGTCGTGCACAGGAAGCCATTAAGATTGTTACAGCCACTTTCGATACCAAAATGGAAGTGGGAGAGTATTGCGATGGACTTCATCAGCGGGCTACCGAGAAGTTTAAGAGGGGAAGACACCGTGTGGGTCATTGTGGATCGACTGACAAAGGTAGCGCACTTTCTACCTATTTGATCCACTGATACAGTGAGTAGATTGGGTGAACTATATGTTTAAGAGATTGTGCGATTACATGGTGTTACTAGGATTATAGTGTCAAACAGAGATTCCATATTTATGTCTCAATCCTAGCAGAGCTTATAGAAGGAACTGGGAAGCAGACTCACCATGAGCATAGCATTTCACCCACAGAGAAATAGACAGTAAGAGAGGGTCATTCAGATACTTGAAGATATGCTTAAAGCATGTGCCATGGATTTTAGAGGTAATTAGAGCATGCATCTACATTTAGTTGAGCTCACATATAATAATAGTTATCAAGCGAGCATCAAGATGGCTCCATATGAGGCACTATATGGCAGACCTTGTAGATCACCTTCTTGTTGGGCAGATTTTATAAGACCAAGTACTCATTGGACCCGAGTTGATTAAGGAAATGAACCTGCAACTTAAGCAGATCCAGAAGAGGCTAGCTACACGATAGAGCAAACAGAAGAGTTATGCTAACAAGAGGAGGAAACCCCTAGATTTCCAAGTAGGTGATCGAGTTTTCTTGAAAATTAGCCCACAAAAGGGGATTTGATGGTTTGGAGTGAAAGGGAAGCTAGCACCTCGATATATCGGTCCATTTTCGATTCTTAGACGGGTCAATGCATGTGCTTATGAGCTGGATTTGCCAAACAGAATGTCCTCAATACATAATGTGTTTCATGTTTAATGCTCTGAAAGTACAAGCTAGACCCTTAACATGTTATACATTGGGAGTATGTCGTACTTCGAGACGATGCTACTTACAAGGAGCCAGCTGTCAAAATTTTTATCGTAAGGTACAGAGTCTCAGGACCAAGGACATACCCTTGGTCAAAGTCCTATGGAGGCATCATAACCAGGAGGAAGCGACCTGGGAGTTAGAAAATGAGATGCAGAAGAAGTACCCAAATCTCTTCACCACGAGCACTTGATTGGACACATTATGCAGGTACTCTCCATTTAAATTTCGAGGAAGAAATTTGTTTAATAGGGGTAGATTGTAATACCCCGAATTTTTCAAATGCGTACACATTGAGAATAAATTTTTAAAAATTATGAAATAAATGTAAAAATATGTGAAACCATGTTTTAAATGTTTTTATCAATGTTTGATAACAAAATAAAATAGTTTCATGTATTGCAATTTAGAGAAAAAAACTCAGGAAAAACGTTGAAAAATTATTTGTGTATTGGCGACCTAGGTAATTAGAGGAAAAATTCAAAAAAATGGCAAAATCTGGCGACCGCGGTCCATAAAGTGCCAACTGCAGTAATTACGCAATATTTATTTTTTTTGTAGCCCTAAATCTGTCATTTCACTCCCAGATCTCCCCAAATTATCCCAGAGTTTCAAGGAGAGGATCTAAAGCTGATTCAACAAGGATCTAAAGGTCTAAGGTAGGAATCTTAACCAACTCAATCATTTCAATTCAAGATCTGTATATTCCTTTAGAAAATTATAGAGATTCAATAACAAAAATTAGATTTGAGAGTTTTTATGCATAAAGCATTCCTGAACCAAATAAAGCTCAGATCTTCCTTCTAAACTAAGAGTTTATCGATTTAGAACTGAATTTTGAAAGTTTTAACTGTTTATTTACAATTTTTGATAGATACAGAGGAATTTCACCTATTTGGAGGATTTTTGGAAGGTACGATTCCTTGGAAAGGTAACAAAACTCGATTCATTCATCTTTTGAAGTAATGGTCAGTTTTGATTATGTTTAATTCTTAGTTTGGAATGCGTTGACTATAATTTCGCATGTTTGTGTGGAAAAAATGAAAATCTGGATTTTTGTACTATTGTAAAAAAGGGGGTTTTGGTGATTTGGAATGAATGATAAGGTTTGATTATTTCAGATTGTGGACTTTGATCGTGATCCTTGTGAGTAGGCGCAAGGGTCATTTGCATTATTAGGTGGGCAAGATTCTCTTGCTTACTAGTATTATGTAGACTTAAAGTTCAAAGCACAATGCTTGTAACCTAGGATGTTACATGCATGCTAAGATGAGTGTAATTCTTGAATGGTTTGGTTGACGATTGAGCATAATGTCTAGTTATATGCTTTCAGTATTTGCTTGAATATGAAGCATAATGTTTGGTTACATACTTTCAGTATTTGATTGAATATGAAGCATAATGTCTGGTTAGTTCTATTACTTGCTACATGAGATAAATACATAGCATGATGATCTAATATGGAATGAAATATATTGAAACTAAAGAAGATTGAATTAAGATTTAATAATTCCATGTACTGGAGCGATGGTGGTATCTATTGAGACTCGTGGACGTGGCCATATTTGTTGCATGACATTTCTAGATCCCATCGTTGGTGTCCTTAATGGAGCCACCTGCGATAGCTAAGGGTTCCTGGATGGGTGAGCAGTGTATGTACACCATTGCACTTGTTCTTGGATGTTGTGACAGGTCAAAAATGGTATCATGGCTCAAAACGATACTGGCTAGGATCGATTTCGTGTCATAGAGGGATACCGAGAGTATAGCTCTTTCAGTCTTAGAGTACAACAAAACAAATGAATGTTTAAAACGATTAATGTAATGAAAGTGTGTGCATGTTTTGGATTTTGGTTTATATAATGCTAGTGATGTGTAGGGATGATCCACTGGGCTCTCGAGCTCACCCCACTCTCTTTTACAGGTATTCGCAGAGGTGGAGTACACTAACTGACCAACGTATGGATATAGTGGGGTAGCCTCACTGGGAGGTTACCAAAGGACTTTGAGTTTCTTTGATTTCAAACTATTTCATCATTTTTGTATTTATGAAGAAAACAGAGGTATATGGCTTATTTTGCTGTATAGAATTTGATTTAAATTTTGAAACAATGTATTTGTTTCGAACCATGAATTTTCTATAAGCTTTTGAAGAATGGCTTCCGCTGCAAAGGAAATATATATTTTTCTGATATATCTGAGTTGTACAACATTGGCTATATATTTTGATAGTTGATTCTATTGCAATATCTTGATTTATTATGAATATTTCTGTGAAAATCCAATGACATGTTTTGATATAATTTATTGTTATTTGAACAATCATATGAAATGATTTTTTTTTATATTTTAGTCCACTGAGCTAGTGGTGAGTATGAACATATTTGAACAATATGTTATCTTTTAATTAAATTTAATATGACCAAAGTAGCCAATAAAAATATAAAACTTAAACTCATATGTTCACATGTTGATTTTTTATCAAAATTTACTATTTATATGAATTGATAGAACAACCTTAAAGAAAAAACAGTGAGACAAAACCTTCTTACTACATAATTGACCGTTTAGAACGAAAAAAACTATATCCCTTTAATGTTTAACTTTATTTAGGTCAGAGCATACCTACTACCAATCTAAACTTATAATACTCTTTGTACAATAAAAATTAAGAATAAAGTATAAGTAATTGATAATTCATTAAATAAATTATTTATTTGTTATATGTTGACTTTTGATTTCTAATGTAGATGATTGTATATGATGTAAATAAAGATAATAATTTTTTAGTCAATGTCATTATATATAATTCATATTTTATAATATTATATATAAATAATTACACATGTATACAAAAGATGCACATCACTCAAATAATAAAATAGGAATTAATCACACAACTTAATGTTTTAATAAAATATACATTTAAACTTTTATCTTCCAAGCTCTTGTTTATTCAAAGTAAACTCTTTGATTTTTGATATTTTTTTTTAGGAAGAACACGATCCTACTAATAATGCATTATAAAATAAATAAAAACTATGATAAAATACAAATAATAATAAAGCATACTTGAGAGCAGAGCAATAGAGGAGATCCTTTTATTTCATGATAATATATTTCTATGTAACTTTGGTACACAATTTGTAATATATACATCTTCATATTTAGGCTTTCGGTTGGGTGATAAATATTATTTACAATTATTTTGTATCTCATATAAATTATGAATAGAGAGAAAAATTATCTTTAATGCTTTTGTACAGTTGTTTTTCTGTTTAAACTTTTTTTTTTTTCAATTTTTATATTTTTCATATTAGTTTTAGTTAAATTAGTTAAATTTACCATAAGATAACTACTTTGGGAAGTTTAACCATGCCCTTCTGACATCCATCGATACTTTGTTCTCGTCCTCCTAAGTTATATTGCTCACAATCTCTTGAAGCTCCCTTGCTTCAAACTCGTTACTTCTCCGGGTTCAAAGATTGGCAGTATCTTTATCCCCACCATGTACTGTGATTTCGCGAAAAACCGAGGATTTTCTCTGGTTTCCAGAGTTTCTACACGAACCAAATTCCTTAAACCGTCCCAGAAACTGAAACCACAAACTTTCTCATCTGGGTTTTACCCAAAACCCTCAGAAGCCTTCAATAATCTATCACTCCAGCGTAGGAATTTCTCACCTGCCATCCTTCAAAAGCATACAAGTAAAGATAATAATTTCATTAGAAGCAAATCCAGAATCTGCTTCCACTTGCTTCGCTTCCACAACACTGTCCCAAGCCCCGTAATTGGTAACAGAAGCTTCTTCTCGAATGGATCTCCTCAGAAACAATGGCACAGAGACAGTGAAAGCAGAACACCCAGAAGAAACCTTCCGTGGATTGCATCAGCACACAAGAACAAGGAAACAAAGGTTGCCCACAAATTGGTGAATGAGAAAAGCAGCCGTTCTTCTTGGGAAGAATCAGCAAACAAGTTCTTCAAAGAAAAGGCTATCAGGGACTCTGCAGGAAGAACAAATGATTATGAGATTAATGACAGTACAAGAAGTTATAGAAGTAGTAGTCCTGAGGATAAGGATGAAAATGGGGAAGAAGTAGAGATGGAAGAGGAAGTTATTAGTGATCCAAGGTGGGATAAGATTAAGACTAGGTTTAGAAGAACTAAAGATGTGGAATTTGGTAATGAAAGGCCAGAGGTTAGAAGGTGGAACAAACAAGACAATTGGGGTAGAAAAACATGGAAAGAAGCTACAGATATTTCTACCATTCCTAAGATGATGGGTGAAGCTGTTTATGGAGTAGGTCCAGTTTTAGCTGCATTATCTGCTGGGAGAAGGGAGTTTTATGCTTTGTATGTTCAAGAAGGATTGGATTTAAGTAGCAATAATAGGAAGAAGAAGGACAAGAAAGGTTTTGAAAATGTCTTGAGAATAGCAGAGAAACTTGGGTTAACTGCAAAAGAAACTTCAAAGCACGATCTCAATATGGTTGTTGATAACCGTCCTCATCAGGGCTTGGTTCTTGATGCTTCACCGTTGGAGATGGTGAGTATAAGAGAATTGGATGCTGTATCAATGAAAGAAGAAAATGGGCCTCTTTGGGTTGCTTTGGATGAGGTTACTGACCCTCAAAATTTAGGGGCAATTATAAGGTCTGCTTATTTTTTTGGAGTTGCTGGGGTGATATTATGTGCTAAGAATTCAGCTCCATTAAGTGGTGTTGTAAGCAAAGCTAGTGCAGGTTCACTTGAGTTAATGGAGTTAAGATCTTGCAAAAATATGATGCAATTCTTGTCTTCCTCTGCAGATAATGGATGGCGGGTTTTAGGAGGATCCGTGTCTTCAAAGGCTCTTAGCTTGAAGGAGGTTTCAGCTGGTGCCCCAACTATTCTTGTGCTAGGAAGTGAAGGCACTGGATTGAGGCCTTTGGTGGAAAGATCTTGCACTGAATTAATTAGAATTCCTGGAAATATTCCTGTTTACTTAACTGCTGGTGAGCCTGAGGGTGAGGAAGGCAACAGGGTTGATCATGGATGTTTGAGTCAAGAATTGCGATCCTTTATGGCTGTGGAGAGCTTAAATGTGAGTGTTGCTGCAGGAGTGCTTCTTCACCACTTGACAGGAAATAGTAACAATTATCACGGGTGATAAGCAGAAGAACATGCTTGGCCGAGAATTTCACACCTATTGCATGGTAATTTGATATATTTTGGGTGTTATATTGTTGTTTTTATTTCCTTGGTCTTGGTTCTGCTGCATGACATAGTTTTAACAACTTTTAATTTGTTAGCATGATTCAGCGGTTGAGTAACAAAACAAGGAAAAAAAAAAACTTCACTTTGTTCACCAAAAATGACGGTTTCAATGCATGAGACTCCCACCACCATAGGGGTTTGGAGGGGGATGATGTAATCAACATTAACCCAGTGGAGATGCTATTTTGGGATTCTGAGCTGTTGATCTTCCAATGGAGTAATTTTAACCATTACACTGGCTCGCCCTCCACTTTATTTAGGGAAAAATACTTTCTAAATGTATCTCTCTGGATGTATCAATCAATACTTCTCTATTACAGGAAGACTAGAGACTTGCAGATCATCCCATAAAGGTGTTAGGATTGGCCCTTCACCAATCAGATGCGTAATTAGTGCAAGTACAGTTGTGCTTTAAAAAAAATTAATTGTCTAACTAGAAATAGATTTGTGCCTGGATGTTTTCCCTATGGGGATCGCGGTTGCCTCCATTAGCATCTTCTGCATCCAATTTACCCTGTACTAAGGGTTAGGTAATACATTTCTACAATCTCATCTTGGAAAGGCAATAGATTCTATCTCTGTGGTCATTCCTGAATTTGCTAAAGGGTTTTTTGGCTTCTATCAACAAAATACTTTGTGCTTCCTTTTACATCCTCTAAATTCAACTCAACAAAGTGCACAAGTAAGTGCTGCACATTATGCAAATAGAGTCTTCAGTAACAGAAGAGGCAATTCAAAATGCATTTTTAGCACTTAGTATAACCATGTTCAAGGAATCTGTGAAGTGAAAAGGTCTTGTACCCATTATTTATGAATAGTGGTTATCATGTATCGAGAGTTGAGACAAGTTCATATAAAAGTAAAATCAAAGTTGGGGTAGGTAAAATAAATAGTCTGCGCATAGTCATTCTTGGGAGATTGAAGGCATAGAGTGGGCTCCTATATCTTGTGAAGATAGGAGGTGGCTTGAGTGTTCTCTTTGGGCGCTGGAGGTGAAATCAGTGGTTCATAAGTGTGATGCATCTAAGGCACCCAGTTTGGATGAATTTTCTCTTGCTTTCTTTTAGAAGTCATGTGATGTGGTCAAACAAGATATAACGATGGTGACTCAAGAATTTTTCTAAAATGGTGTAGTTTGATTAATGGATCTTATATCTGCTTGATCCAAAGCATCCAGGTGCCTGCTATCTCAAGGATTTTTCGTCCTTTTAGTTCGGTAACCATTATATGCAGGATCATTGCGCAAATGCTCCCAATGAGAGGACAGTGATATCAAAAACAATAGGGAAAGCTGAATTCGCTTTTTATTAAAAGGTGTCAGATTTTGGATCCAGTTCTAATGGCAAATTAAATTGTTGAGGATGTGAGGACTTAAGGTTCCTGAAGGGATATTTTTTGAGGTTGATTTTTGAGAAGGCATATGCATTGTCGAATGAGACTTCCCCAATGCATGTGATGAATAGGAAGGAGATTTGGTGGAATTTGGATAGAATGGATGATGGGCTGTATTTGTTTGGTTTCTTATCCTTATCAATAGCATATCATCTCATTCAATTTTGCACCTTTAACCTGTAATTGTACCTATACCAACCCAGCATATCCACAAGTGAGATACCTAGTTTGGTAGATTCTTGAACATAATCAACCTATACTACACCTTCATCGCATTCGCATCCACCAACATCATGGAACCTTCATTTATCTAAAACCTTAACAAATGGGGAGTTAGAGGAGCTGGATCCTCAAATTTCATTCTTGCAAACTTTTCTTTCACTTATGGCCTAGATCGTTTGTTTTGGAAACTGGAAAATGGTACATTTTCAATTTTATCCCATTCTTATTAGCACTCACTATTTGGAATGCTAAGGTGGTTTCCTCTAAGGTTAAAGATTTTGGATGGATTTTGGCTCATTGGCTGCTCTCAACACTACGGATATTTTGGAAAAAAAGCTAACCACAACTTGATCTTCCCCACATTATTGCCTTCATTTTTAGCACGAAGAGATGACGGACCACATTTTCTTACACTGTCCTTTTGCTATAAGAATTTGGAATTACCAAAAGGAACTGATTGGTGACACATTTGACATATTTGTCTGTCTTGTTTGTATTGGTTTTATGATGTGATATAATCTTTATATCAAAAGAAATTTCTATCTGCTCCAGGCAAACAAAAAAAAACAAAGAAAAGAATAGAATAGTATTCCATAAAAATGGAGACGGTTCAGCTGTGTCATCCTTAGGTTGGAGTAGGTAGGTTTTTTTGGTTGTGTTGCACTACAACACAACAACCTTTTGGTGGAGAAAACTCAGGATTTTGGAAGACGAGAGAGAGTGTAATATGGACATTTTTTTCTAAAGTAGACTTAAAGATTAGAAAATTTGGGTATTTGAAAAACTGCTGAGAAGGACTGTTTTTAATTACAAATATTTTTTTTTTTATATTGCTGAACTCCATTTGTGGTTTCATTGCTTTTACCTTTTGAACCTCAAACATTTCTCATATCGAGGTGCATATTTTTCAATTTTATGAAGCTAGATAAAGTACCTACTTTCTTAATAAATCTTATTTGGTTTTTAGTGGTTTCCTGTTGTTACTTTTTGAGTTGAGTTGCGTGCTTGTGATTCTTTATCCTTCTTTTTCATTGCATCAATGTATTTCAGTTTGTTTACTAGACCATCAGGTCCAACTTCCATCTCTTTAATTTTTTTGATAATAATGCCACTTGTAATTGATGAATAATAAACTTCCTCTTATATGCATGTGTTGCATCTACATCTAGGTCATGAGGATAGAGATGGGAAATAGGAAGAAGGAAAGAAGGGAGAAGGGAAAAGAAAGGAGATAGGAAGAAAGAGCGTGAAAAATGTGGCAAGTATTCCAATTGCACCATTCCATTCTATTTTATCATTATATGTAATTGGAATACATCTCTACCATAATTGGTTGCACATGCCATTTTCTATAAGTTATTATCGGACATCTAACTACATTGCAAGTGACTAACAGCCTCTGTGCCTAATTGATTTCATATTACACAAAGTCTCTCCACTTGGTTGGTTTCTTTGGAATCCTTGAGCTTCACCTTGGTTCATCCTTTGCTGCTGCTATGCAGTTTGCATCATTGGCCCCTGTCTTCAAGGACCACCTTGTCCTCAAGGTGAAAAGAGGGGAAATCTTTTTTGAAATCGGACAAGGTTTCCCATGTAGCATCAAATGCTGATTGTCCATCTCATTGACTAAGTAATTGTGTATTAGGCTGGTCATGGAGTAGTACGTGACAATGGGCGATAATAACTGCAGGTTGTAACACAGGTTTAGAGCCCAAAAAATTAGAAGGTAAGGGATCGGGCCGACGCTCTAGGTTGCCCACACATTGCCTTAATAAGGAGATGTGGAAAACATTATGGATTCGAGCAGAGGGAGGGAGTTCCACACGATAGGCCACAGGACCTATCCACTCCAAAATGCGAAAGGGCCCATAAAACTTTTATTGAGCTTATAGTTATGCCTGTGAGCCATCAAATTCTGTTGATAGGGCTTTAATTTAATGATAACTCAATTATCAATTGCAAATGATGCATCAGTACAATGCACGTTGGCTTGATTGTACATATGAACTTGAGCACAAAGCAAATTCGCTTTAAGAGAGGATAAGTCATGTGAACAATCAGCTAAGTGATCATCAACAGCTGCAACCAATGAGGAACCACAAATATAGTCCAATACGGAAGGTGGAGAATGACCATAGACTGCCTCAAATGGCATTATCTTTATAGCGGAGTGTCATGAGGTGTTATAAGACCATGCCAGCCTTGGTAGATAACACACCCAAGTGGAAGGTAAATTTACTGTAAAGCTCCACAAGTGATCTTCCAAGCATTGATTGAGGACTTTCATTTGCCCGTCACTTTGCGGGTGATAAGCGCTGCTCAATGATAAAACCATGCCCTGTAATTTGAACAATTTCTTCCAAAAGGAACTCATGAAGATGTGATCTCTGTTCGACACAATGGAAGAAGGAAAACCATATATTGGCAAATTTCTTGTACAAAAATGGCAGCAAGTCCAGGCATGGTAACATTGGGATCCAAGGCACAAAAGTGATTATATTTGGAAAGGTGATCAATGACCACCAAAATGCAACACTTTCCAGCAAAGGGAGATAAGTTGGTAATAAAATCCATTTAGATTGAGTCCCAAATTTTACTCGAGAATTGGCAATGATATCAAGAAGCCTTGAGGGCATGATTGAATAATTTGATCTCTTGGCAAACCCGGTAGCTAGTGACATTAAAAAACAGCAGGTAAGGAGGATAAGGTTTGTTGGATGCTAACATGGCTGCCTGTAGGCGAGCAATGGATTCGTGAAGGAGAAGAGACTGCAATGCTGATGTATTTGGAATTAGTATTTGATCATTCACCAAGATTAGGCCATCCTTCAAAAGGTGATTAGGAAATGAATGAGGGGTCTCCTTGACATTGTTGAGTAAGGTTTGACCAACGAAATTGCATTCATAGTAGTCACGAACTGCTTGTAGGATGCCACAAATCAGCCTTTAGTAAGCATTCATGACATTCAGGGAAGCATCCAAAAAACATGAAAGGGCATCAGTAGGTACATTTGAGTGGCTAGATCGATAAACAATATCAAAGTCATTAGGCATGAGTTTCGTAATCCACCATTGTTGTTCTAGAGTATGAATAATTTGATGAAGAACCTCTTTGCAAACTTTGATGATCAGTTACCATGCAGAAATGATGGCCTAACAAGTATTGCATCCATTTTCTAATTGCCTTGATGATGACAAAAATCTTGTGAACATAAGCAGACACCAACCTCATCGAAGGACTCAAGACTTTGCTTAAGTAGGCAATAGGGTGTTGGTGCTACAAGAGCATTGCACCGATGCCTACACCTAATGCATTAGTGAATGGTGAAGGTGTCGTGGAAGTTAGGTAAAGAGAGGACCAGTGCAGACATAAGGGCTTGTTTGAGGTTTTTGAAAGCAGATGAAGCATCGTTTGACCATGTGAATGCATATTTTTGCAGTAATTGCGTGAGTGAAGCAACAATAGCCACAAAGTTAGCGATGAATTTGTGGTAATAACCACCAAGTCCAAAACCTACAAAGCTTTTTAATGGTTCACAGTTTGGTGGGCCACTCTTTCATAGCGACAATTTTAGATTGATCAATTGAAACTCCTGTAGCCGATATAACATTTCCCAAATATGACATGGAAGACAAGCCAAATTCGCACTTAGATAACTTCACAAAGATATGGTGAGTGCACAAAAGTTTCAAGACATCACGAAGATGTTTTAGATGCAAACCCATGAAGTACTATAAATAACTATGTCTAAAAAAGCAACATGTACATCCGAAGAGCATCTCAAAACAGCTAATTCTTGGTGGCTTTGAAAGAAGAAGGGGCATTGGAAAGCCCAAAGGGCATGATGATTAACTCTTAGTGACCCTCATGTGTACGAAGAGTGGTCTTGTGAATGCCAAGCAGGTGAATCCGTA
>JAJIYU010017119.1:0-11822 GCA_030144865.1 Tinospora cordifolia | reverse complement strand
ATTATTTTATTTTTTAATAAAATTATTACACCCAAATAAAAATTATAAAAAATAATTTAATTTCTCAAATATTAAAAAAATAAGTACAATGTATATATAAATATTAAAAAAATAGCTCTTTTGACACCATAAGTTCTTAGCTCATTTGGTTAAAGTTTAAGATAATAACCCAAATGTCATGGGTTCAAATTTTGGTAAAGCCAACTTTTTAGTTAAGTTATTATGGAATTTATTAAACGTGTCTAAACGGGTCATAAACAGTTCAACCGTTTATTTAACGTGTCGTGTTCGGGTTGACTGTTATGACCCGATTAATAAACGGGTCGTGTTCGGGTTGACATATCATGACACGATTAATAAACGAGTTGACCCGTTTATGACCCGCCGACACGAATTGCAACCCCTATTCAAAAGGGATCCTATCTTTTAAGAGACATGAACCAAGGATATAAGCTTAACTAGATAAGGTTTGAGAGGCGATGTGAGACTAAACTAAAGAACACATACACATACTCGATGAACTCTTTGGTTCAACTACGAACTTAATCATCATTCAAGTTTTATATGGGACCTAGGCATCATTTTTTACAAGTTTAGAATAATTCACTTATTAATTTTTTTTTTGTTAAAGTTAAAAACATGAGGTAAAGGCAGAATAAAACTCTCATGTAATGCATGGTTTAATTATTTTGATCAAGTTTTATACAAACTTAACTATCTATTTTTAATTGATTAGAAGAAAGTAATGAAGCCGCAAATGAGTCCTTTTTATGACATAAATGAGTATGGAATTGCTTAATTCCTCAATTCAAAAGCAAAAGAGAAAAACCAGCTGGAGGTGAACTAACTTCAATTTTAAAAGCTCTGGAATTTCATTATTTGAAGTAGAAATCAATCATCGGTTGAAACGAAGGGAGCACTTCCTTCCAGTTTTTAACTTTTGTTTGGTACCACTTTTTAGCTTTTTGTCACCTTGCTTCTAAAAATAAGAATCACTGTATTTTAATCTGAACATAGAATTTATATAAAGTAGAGTTTATATAAGAATCAGTGTATTTTAATCAAATATATACAAAATTATTTTTGGAAAGTTCTTCAAAATAGGTCTGAGACTTCCCCCTCCCCTTCCATTTTTATTATGAATAAGGATTTACTTGTTTTGTACTAATTTTTGAATAGTTCATTTCTCGTCTCTGCGGAGATTCGAACTAAGAACCTGAGACATAAGTACCTTGATTTCACGAAACCCACAACCATTGAGGCAACAACTCAATAGTAGTAGATGAGGAATGAACAAGATATTTATGTCTCAGGTCATTGGTTCGAATCTCTGCGGAGGCGAAAGAAAACCCGAAGGGGAGGGAACAGTACCTTGTGAGTCACTACCGGATGCCCACTTAGTAAGTTCTGGGGACTCGACGGAATGGGCTGTGATAATAAAAAGGCATCTTTTTAATTGTCACAACCCACTTGTGGGCTCCCAGAACACACTAAATGGGCTTTCGGTGGTGACTCACACGGTACTGTCCCCTCCCCTAAGGTTTTCTCGCCTTCGCGGAGATTCAAACCCACCACATGGGGCTTAAGTACATAGATTTCGCAAAATCTGCTACCATTGAGTTGTCGACAGTACCTTGTGAGTCACCACAGGAAGCCCAGTTAGTGTGTTCTAGGGGGCCACAAGTGGGTTGTGACACCACTACATCGATACCTAGTTCAAATCTTAATTTAACTTTAATTAAGATCATATAATCATTTATTGCATCACATTAAGCATGGAAACTACAATATGTAATATTATTCAAATAAATCAGAAATGTTAATCATTTTATATCTCATATCATGAAAACATGTAAACAATCATCATGGATACATACATCATGTTATACATCATTCGTACTAACAAAAGAGTTCATGGTATCTAATCAATGTCAAAATCTATCATAGCATGCTTTTAGGCATTTAGAATAAAGTAAACACACATCATGTTTAACATTTAAAATTCAAATAAGATTCGGGAGCAAGGTACTCATATCCATCTTTCTAATGCATTCCCTTGGGCCCTTGTTCCATTCTTTATTGACCTTGAACCATCAACCCTTAAATAGTTTTCAATTCAACACCCTAACTTCACAATCTAATGATTTTCTAGTCATAATAGTGAATAAGGAGTGCAAATAGGTTATAACAGTCAAGTATTGGCACTTGAGAGGGTTGATCACACTACCACGGTAGTCACGCATTTCTTAGAAAACTGCATCGTTCGTGCGTTATCTTCCATTTTTCTCGTTCGCAATGCGAATATTAGACTTAAAACATGTATCATAATCCAATGGAAAGTGTAGTGAGCCTTGTTGTATGTGTTTCTTCTCTATTTGCCTCAACAGATGTGTTTCTAATAGTTTAACTAATTTGTTATGCCAAAAACAATGTGTATGCACTTAGAGGATTTGCGACTGTGATTAAAAGCAAGTGTTCTATATGAGAATCAGTGTTTACCTTGTTTGCACTCATTCTCGAAGTTGTAAAAGTGATATTTTTTCCAAGCACGTGGTTTTTTTCAGTCTTCGATTGAAAAACAATTTTGAACAGGGTAGAATGAACTAGAACCGATGTGAAATGCGTGTGGAGTGAGAAGGAATAGGTTACTGACGGTTGTTAGGGTTTCTAAGAGAAAGTTGTGTGATCATGAATGTGAATGATAAGATTAGGGTTTTTCTGCGCAAGAGAGCTATATAAAGACAACTCGGTATCACAATGATTAGAGACCTTCCACTTTTGGGTTTCAATTGTAGTACCATGATATTATGTCCCAATACTACAGTATTAGGACTATTTCTAATTGTCGTACCATGTTTCAGCACCACGGTATCACTTTTTCGTCCAAATCTTGAGTTTTTTTAATGATAGTACTACGATATCTCATTATCGGTACCACGATACTACGTTAGTGTTCCAAAATCACAAAATTCAATTGCACTACCACAGTAACGTGAGCCAATACCGCAGTAACCCGAGGCAGTACCACGATACCCATGCAAATTCATTTTTTTTTCCATTTTCTCACCACACTATCGCAATAACCATTTGGGTACTGCGATAGTTGTGCGTAATTTTTTTTGAGATTTTTTATTTTCTTGAGGTATCACAGGTAGAAATACATGACATTCAACCAATTTTGATCTATTACTCAGACCATATGCTAAAATTACTAGAATACAAGTATATCTTGACTTTGTACAATTAGGAGTATAACAAATACTGAGAGAATGATTTGTGAATCTTAGGTTGGGGATTTAAAACCATCAGGGAAAGAGTAAGAACAAGTGGAGTGAAGCAATAGGTAGAAGTGACACCTTGCTCCCTAGTATTATTTGAATTTTAGTGGCAAACATGTTGTGTGTTTAAATTGGTTTGAATGCCTAAAAGCATATTAGGATGCATTTAAATGATGATTGGATGCCATGATTGCATACGTTTACATGGATGCTGAATAGTATAATCGATTTATCCATGCTTATTTGATTGATATGTATATGTGATGTATGTTCTATGATGGAATGGTTTACATGCATGATATAATGAAACATGTGCTTATATAATTTCAAAAACATTAAATTAAGATTCAAAACACATACCATCGTAGTGGTCCACAGAGGATCACTATGGGTGTTCTCGCAATTGAAACACTAGGTTTATCCCCTATTCTTGATGATATAATTATTGGTGTGTCCCAAAATTTTTTGGTGATAGGTGTGTGTCCCTAAAGTCCATTGGGATTTGACATATATTACACTTTTCCTTCTCTCATTTTAACTTGATGATGTTGATTATGAAAGAACCAGGATTAAGCCCTTTGGTTTGACTGACGACTACTAAACAAATTAATACTTGTAACACCTAAAGTATGAGAAGTGATTGCATGTTCTATGTTTAATTTAAATAATGCTATTAATGTACTTTATATGATCTACTGGACTTTCGAGCTTATCCCACCTTTTCATTTCAGGAAATATTTAAGGCCATGCTTGCTGACCAATCTCTCCAGCATATTTTATAGCTAGTCTTCAAACATCACTATGGAGGTTGTTTTATGACATTTTTTTATTAGTTATTATAGACTGGGCGCATGACTTGTTAGATAGATTTAGATGTTGACCTTTTACCTGTGATTTAGCTTTTAGCCACATAAGCCATATTTTAGAAACTTCTATTTGGGGATTTTATTTTAGACATTATTGAATTAGAGTTTGAGTTTGATGATCAAATTGTTTAATTATTTCTTCACTTTTACATGAAATATTTTTGGTATGTCTAAGAAACTGATAAAATTTTCATATGAGTTATGGTGAGTTCAGAAGGTGTTTAAAACAAGTTGAGTGTGAAAAAAGGTAATGTCCCGATTCTCGGAGGTCAACATGTGTACGGTAATTAATGTAGAATAGACATGTTTTTCCACACATAACTCTAAGTAATAGAAATAAAAAGATTGAGAATTGGGTTGTTACAATTTATTTGTCTTTGTAGATTTTTATAGCTATTGAAAGTTAACACATAGGGGTACATATATTTATGTTAAAATTTTAATTAAAAGGTATGAAAATGTAAATAATGAAATTCTGGACTCAATGATACCAAAATTATGATTTTTGAAGATTGATTGATAGATTTAATTTATATTTTTATAATTGAAAAAATATCGAATTATTATATGTCGTGGGACCCACACAAATTATACAAATATATATATATATAATATTAGAAAAAGAAAATTATATTGTAAAATGAGAGTTAATTAGTTAAGTTAAGAACTTGAATCATATTGGTTAATTTAATGCTAATAGAGCATTTGCATATGAAAAATTAATATGTATTAGAGGAAATGATGAATTATTTTACTTAATTTATACTAAATTGAAAAAAAATAGTTATTATACTGCAAAGTGAGACACGTGCCAAACAAAATAAATTTTTTGGTATTATGTTAATATTTCTTTATCTTTGTTATTTATATGACATTATAAATATAAAAAATAATTTGAATATAAACATATTATTTGTATGAACATATGCGCATTCATATATACAATTTAACATAGTAATCATGCTACGATTTCAATCATGCATAATTTAATACATCAACATATATATCTTTTAGAAATAAAGTCAGTCTCACTTTTTATCTTGCCTTATTAATAGTAAACTACACCTATAATTATCACCCTTTCCACAATCATTTTGAGGATTATCATATAGAAGAAAGTTGATACATGTCATGGCTCAGTCCCCTAAGAATTATCACATAAAAAATATTATTCTTAGTGGCTCAGTCCATCAAAATGATATCATGTTTCAAATATGCTCTTGCAAATCCAAAACATGTTGTCGTGTAAATACGATTTCTTTAGATTTGCATGGTAAATGTATATGTTTTATTTAATTTGATTGTCAGAATAATTATTTAAATGCATTTAAATGTCATAGATAAAAAATATTTACTGAACGTGTTGTAACTCACTTATTTTCTTCAACATTTCAAGAAAAGATTGAAAAATAAAGCGATCAACACAAGAAAAATAGACTACTCTTCAAATCACTAATGTGTATATATATTAAATTAATTCCTAAGCTTAAATTTTTATAATTATACTTATAATTATATATGTAATATCACCTAGAGATATGTGGATTTGTTTAACCTAGGTAAGAGTATTGAAAATTGTTGATTACAAGTTGTGAAATATGGTAGATGCAAATGTTTTTGGAGATTATTTGTTCATTAAATGGTTGAGTCATGAATTGTTTATCAGATAATTTTTTTTAAGATAAGTCGATATTATAAGGGAGACTACTGGGAAATTTTTATGGATATTATGCAATAAGGTGTAATAGAGGTTGATATAGTATAATATACGAAGATATAGTATCTATGGTATTATGTGTCGATCGTGACGTCATTTTTAACTTTACAATTTTTTGAATACTATCAAAGAAATATGTTTCTAAAACATTTTTTATATATATCATTAAAAAAATAGCTAGATAACCAAATTTAAATAACTTGAGCAGTGGTTGATAAGTATGAGTAGTTATTAAGAAACCAAATTTTGAATGACTTATACGAACGAGCTATCGGTTTGGTAGTCCGCTCACTGTTTCATTTAAGCAAAATTTCGTTTTCGAGTCCTATGAATTCAACAACTTTTATTAGGAAGCCCAACACCAACATGAGGGCCAATTAGAAGCTGAAAACAAAAGATAAATAAATAAATAAAATAATGACTTGTGGTCAAGTAAAATTTAAGTCATTAAAATTTGTTCGTATGCAGTTACAATACCTAAATTTTAAAGCAATTTTAACAAATTTTTGTTGATTCATTTAAAAATAATAAATAAATAGATAAAAGGATGTGAATTGGCAGGAAGCGTTGATAAAACGGAGAATTTGATTCTCGAATGACGGTTTTCGCTCAACAACCGGAATTCCCTACAAACTTTTTTTCCCTTACCGAGCAAAATAAAAATAATAATAATAATTTAAATTAAAAAAAAAAGCATCTTCGCTGGCACGCGCTTTAGCATCGCCAACCCTAATTTCCCCTGCAAATCCACCTATAAAACGCCGATGCTCTGCACTGTTTTCTTCCCATAGCATTTTATATCATTACAAACCCTAGCAACGACGAATCTCTCTCTCTCTCTCTCTCTCGATCTCAATCGAAATCATTCACGTAGATCTCTCAGTCGCTGTCGTTAATGGTGGAAATCTCCGTCTCTCTCGTCCCCGCGCGAGTCACCGCGCAAACTAAACTCACTACAATTGGATTCTTTCGAGCCCCAGCTTTCTCCTTCGGATCCTGCAAAGAAGGCTGGTACTACCGCTGCATCGGAGTCGATCCCTGAATGATCACACCAATTTAGAATCTCCGATTCATTCGCTTTCTTTTTCTTTTCTTTTTTTCATTTTTTTTCTCTGTTCTTTTCGTTCCGTTGGTCGTTTTATTATAACCGACGTCGTTGGAAGAAGAATCGAGATCCGACGATGTTGATGGCGCAGAAGCAGAAGAAGGTGGGGAAGGGGAACAGGTTCTTGATTTCCGTTTCTGTTCTCGGCAGCGCCGGGCCGATTAGGTTTCTGGTGAACGAGGATGAATTGGTCGCTGCTGTGATCGACACTGCTCTTAAATCGTACGCTCGCGAGGGGCGTTTTCCGGCGCTAGGTTCCAATTTGGATGAGTTCTTCCTGTATTGCGTTAATTCAGGCACCGATGGTACGTTACATCACGCTAGAAATTGTTTTCTTTTTCCTTCTTCTTTTTCTGCGGTTGTTTCTTTGTTGATTTGCGGTTATTGGTTGCAGCATTGAGTCCCTGGGAAACGATTGGATCGAATGGGGGAAGGAATTTTGTGCTGTGCAGGAAGGAATTTCCCCAACAAAAATTAGGGGATGAATCAGCAAGAACGGAGATTGTTAAGAAAGGAGCCGGCGGATGGAAGGCATGGTTCAATAAGTCTCTTTCTTTGAAGATACCTTCTCATTGATTGATTTATCAAGAAAGATTATGTGGGTTTTGCTGTTAGTATTTTACAAACTAGTTTTACGTTCTCTTCCTGCTTTATTTAATGGAAGTTTTTTTAGGGTAAACGTTGAAACAGAGTAGCATTAAATGAATGAATTGCTCTCAAGGTATTGTGGTCATCTATTTGATTAATGGCCTAATGGCTATTGTGATGCGGATTATTGTTTCTCTGTTATTCCTTTATTTGTCAAAGGTCTCGTACGATTGAACCATCTCAACTTATTAATAATTATATTTTTCTTTTTCAAGTTTTCTATCTTTTTTGATTCATGAGGTCCTGATAGAGTATTTTGTGCACTTTCTTAAGTGGCTAGTGGGAGATTATTTTGCACTGTTGTTGATGAAACCAAGGGATTATGCATATAACCATTATGATATTGATGAGATGAGTAGTTTTAGAGATATTGGTACCATTTATTATTTATTTTTCTTGCTTTTATTATGCTTTTGCAAGTTTAGTTTGTAGTTTTGAATTTGATGGCTGGAGCTGTTTGGTAGGTCTAGAGTAGGAAGAAAATCTTGTGGAATGCCTGTTTGTGTCGCCTGATGCATTCAAATTAGACGGCTTGCGAGTTACAAGGTCAAAAATGGAGGCCAGGCAGCCATAAGGTGCTACAGTGATTTTATGCAATTATATGGTTAAATGAACGGGTGACATTATGGGTGGCTTCTGTAATTAAGATCTGAAAAAGGTGCATTTGGTTTGTGAGAAAATAGTTTTTCTTAAAAAAAATTATGATTTTCTTGAAAAATTGTTATTTTTTTATGTTTAGTTAGTGAAAATGGTGAGAGATACCTTGAAAATATTTCTCAACTTCACATATTAGAGGGTGAGAAGAGAAAATTTAAAAAGAGAATTGTTTTTTTTATTGATGATTTTTATAAAATACAAAATTCTTTTATATAGATTTTAAAATAAGAGGTTACATTAACTATAATAATATTTAAATGATTTTATTAATTTAGATATTATAAGATTTACAGGTTACAAAATATTAAATAAATAAGGGGTTATAAAGACATTTAATATAAATTATTTATAACACTCTTTCTTTAAATGTGTTTTATATAAGAATATATTTCATTAAAACATTAGTAGCTAAATTTAATGGAAAAAAATTAAAGGGAAAAAGAATATATATTTTTATGAAGTCTTATAATATTGTTAGGATTGATTTATTAAAAACCTTGCAAGGAAAGGTCAATGAGACAAAACTTTAGCTAAAGAAAAAATAGTATAATGCGTTAATCAATTACTTATCTTTATTTTTTTTTTGTTGATGATATCATTTAAGATTTCTGAATTGACATATTCTAATGTTATGAACAAAGTTTTTAATTAATGTAGTCAGTAAAACCTTTATAAACATATCTGTCAAATTGTCATTTGAACAAATTTGTTAAATTTTAATATTACCATTCATTTCAGGATTATGTGTAAAAAAAAATTTTGGCGAAATATGTTTTGTTCTATCTCCTTTGATGTATTGTCCTTTTAGTTGTGCAATGCTAACAATATTATCTTTATATAATATTGTTGCGGTATCATTTTTCGAAGATAAATCAAAAGTTCGTTCAATATGTTGAGTCATTGATCTTAACCAAATATATTCTCTATTTGTCTTATGAATTATTAACATTTTAGCATGATTTGATGACGTAGCAACTAATGTTTGTTTGTTAGACCTTCAAGATATAACAGTACCGCGATATGTGAATATATAACATATCTGAAATCTTGCTTTATGTGGATCGGATAAATGTCATGTATCTGCATAACTAACTAATTACTCTCGAGATTCATTTGAATCAAATAAATTAAGATCAATTGTACATCAGATATATATGAATACATGTTTAACTTTATTCCAATGTCTTCTTGTAATAAAGAACTATCTTGCTAATAAATTCACAGAAAATACTATATCAGGTCTTGTATTGTTAGCAAGATACATAATAATGCACCAATGACACTAAGATATGATACTTCAAGACTGAGCAGTTCTTCATTATCTTTTCGAAGTCAAAAATGATCTTTATTTATAACAAGTGAACAAACAATCATTGGAGTACTCAATGGATGAGTTTTATCCATGTAGAATTGTTTTAAGATTTTTTTTTTTTTTGTATAAGTTAATTAATGAATATGAATTTTACTTGATAAATATTTGATGTGCAAGCTGAGACTAAATATTCAAATCATCAACACATACAACAATTATAACAAATGTGGTTTCAGTTTTCTTGATGAAAACACATAGACAAATTTGAACATTCTTATAACTTTCTTTAAACAAATATTCACTAAGACGATTATACTACATTCATCCAGATTGCTTTAGTCCATATAAAAATCTTTGTAACTTTATTGAATAAATTATTCGAGATGTTGCAGGCATCTAAAATCCTTTTAGGATTTTTATATAAATGTCAATATCAAGATATCCATATAAATAGGCTGTTACTACATCTATTAGACTTATTTCAAGTTTATTTAGACTAATAGGCTAATAAGATATCTGAATGTAATTGCATCTATCATAGGAGAATATGTTTCCTTATAATCAATGTTTGGTCTTTAGGCAAAACTTTGTACAATAAGTCGTATTTTATATCTTACGATTTCATTATTTTCATTTTGTTTTCACACAAAAGCCCATTTATATCCTACAGGGGTCAAACTTTCATGTGTTGATATATATGATTTATTCACTCATTAAGGTCTGTGAATGCATATGGTGATCTATTTGCAATATTTTACAAATAAATTATCCTTTGAACTCCATGTTCACATTACTTTGTTCGACGATCAAATTGAGATAAAGATAAAGCATTCTAATCTATTTCTTTTTTCAACTATTTATTTTTTTTCCCCTAATGTTGGAAAAATTATCTCATCAAAATGACAGTCAGCAAATCGTACTGTAAAAATATCTCTAGTCACTGGTTCAATATACTTAATTATCAACGGAGAATAATATCCAACATATATACCTAACCTCTTTTGAAAACTCATCTTAGTGCGTTGCAGTAGAACAATTAAAACATATACCACACACCCAAAAATTTATAGATGAAAAATATTTGGCTCCTAACCATAAGCCAATTGCAAATGAGAAAATTTATGATAATTCGTTGGCCTAATGCGTATAAGAGCTACTGCATATAAAATAGTATGTCATCATACAGAAACAGAGAGTTTTGTTGTCATAATCAATGGTTTAGCTATTAATTGAAGGCGCTTAATAAATGATTCTGTTAAAACATTTTGTATATGAACACAAGCAAGAGGATGTTTAATAATAATTCTAACTGACATACAATAATCATTGAAAGCTTGAAATGTAAACTCACTAGCATTATTAAGACGTATTGTCTTGCTCGGATAGTTTGAGAATTGAGCTCTTAATCGTATTATTTGAGCAAACAATCTCATAATCGCTAGGTTACGAGTTGATAATAAAGACACGTGTCACTATCTTGTAGATGCATCAATTAAAATTATAAAATATTTAAGTGGTCTACACAGTGGGTGAATGGACCCACATATGTCACCTTGTATACGCTCTAGAAATACAGTAGACTCAATTCTAACTTTAGTTGACAATGATTTAATAATAAACTTTTCTTTAAAGCCTGCAGCGCATAAGAATTTACTAGAGTTAATAAGCTTCTAGTTCTTAAGTAAACGTCCATATGAATTTTCAATGATTTTTTGTATCATTATAGAATCGAGATGCCCTAGCTGGTCATGCCAAATATTAAAAATATTTACATCGGTAAACTTTTGGTTTATTGTAATATTTATCTCAATTATTATAATATTTGTGTATTATAAAATCAAAAGAAAACGCAGGTAATTTTTCTAAGACATGGTTCTTACTCAATACCACACTTGTAATATGAAGATATTCAATATTTTATTCAATAATTGTCTCGATATGAGAGTGTACATTGTTTATAATAATTTTTGCTCCTTCATGTAATAATAAATTAATTCAGAGCTTTTAATAAGTTTTGTACTATCAGATATTGTGCTAACATTAGCTTTTTGCATAAGCAAATAAAAAAATAGTTTTTATTTGTAAGTATGGTATATGTTGTAGCACTGTTTACAAGACAAATATCTTTATTTTTTATCTTGATTCTAACTAAGTTTTGATCACGAACATTCATATTTTTTTATTAAAATAAAATAAATATCCGTAAGTAATATTTTCTTTCATATATATATATATATAT
>JAJIYU010017118.1:0-11844 GCA_030144865.1 Tinospora cordifolia | reverse complement strand
TCATTGAATACACTTGATCTTTTGTGTGTTTTCTTTGATTCAGGCTTGGAATGCAAATAATTTCGAGCTGAAGCCATTTTTTATCACAATGGTGCAGCAGCAACAGTTTGGAGGATCGGCTATTGAAGATCCAATGGCACACCTAAATTCTTTCATGTAAATCTGTGACACGGTCAAAATAAACGAAGTAATTGAAGATCAACTTAGGCTAAGGCTTTTCTCTTTCTCTTTAAGGGATTAGGCCCGAAGTTGGCTGCAAACCTTGCTTCCTGGAAGTATTACAACATGGGAAGAAATAGGTCAAAAGTTTCTGCAAAAGTATTTCACACCAACTAAAGTACATCAGTTGCAGGGTGAAATTAGTTCCTTCAAGCAATCCGATTTTGAATCACTGTATGAAGCTTGGGAAAGGTTCAAGGATCTATTGAGGCATTGCCCGCAGCATGGATACCTTCCTTAGCTTCAAATCCAAATGTTTTATAGTGGACTTACGCCACCCACTAGGGCTTTGGTAGATTTAGTAGCTGGAGGTTCATTGGCGGAAAAGCCAACAACAGAAGTTACTCAACTGATTGAAGACATGGCAGCTAATGCATATGGTCATGGTACTGAAAGAGAAACAGCAAAAAGAGTGAGAATTCATGAAGTGGTTGAGATTAGTGCTCAACATGCTCAAATTACTGCTATGACTCACCGATTGAATTTGGTAGAAAAAAAGAGTGGTGGTGGACAGTTTCAGAATCAGCAAATTCAACAAGTGCATTCCATTGCAGAAGCTAACAAGGCATCCTATCATGGAAAAGTTTCCATTGAGCAAATAAATGCCATGAATAGATTCAGTGGCTACCAAGGACCAGCTAAGGGATATAATGTCCCAAAGTATTATCATCCAGAAGTAAGAAGTCATGAGAATTTTCCATATGCAAACAACAGGAATGCTCAATTGCCACCAAGATTTGTGCCTCAACAGCCTTTGCAGGAAGTCATCCTTGGAAGATAAGCTTGATGAAATGATGAATATGCACACAAGGTTCTTCAAGGAGATAACTGAAAGGGTGGACAAAAATGACACTAGAGTTTCTGGAATTGAAATCCAGATTGAAAATATGAATGCCACAGCTAAGAGTTTGGAAACGCAAGTGGGGCAGTTGGCACAGATAGTATCAAACCAACAGCGGAGTTCATTTTCAAGTGACACTCAGGTGAATCCAAAAAAAAGTTGTAAAGCGGTAACTATTAGGAGTGGCAAAGAAGTCACAAGCCTGCCACATCCAAGTATGCCACCTATTGAAGCTGAAGAAGTTGTTAGCCATGAGATGAATGTTCAAAAGAAATCAGCAGTTTAGCATGAAGAACCTGCAAACTCAGGAGGGAAAGCCAAGGGAAAGGCCATTCAGGAGGGTAAGGCCTCTGAATCTCCACCGTTACCATTCCCTCAAAGATTTCAAATAAAGAAGATGGATGAAAAATTTGCCAAATTTCTGGAAATGTTCAAGAAGATTCATATAGACATTTCATTTGTAAAAGCTTTGCAGCAAATGCTTGACTATGCAAAGTTCATGAAGGAGATTATGTCTAAGAAAAAGAAGTTGGGGGATTTTGAAACAGTAAAGCTCACTGAAGAGTGTACCGTCATCCTACAGAAGAAACTTCCTCAGAAGTTGAAAGATCCGGATAGTTTTACTATACCATGCAACATTGGGCTGAAATCTTTGAGAAGGTATTATGTGATCTTGGGGGAAGCATAAATCTAATGCCTTTGGCAGTATGCAAGAGGTTGGGAATGTCAGAAATCAAGCCAACCACTATCACTCTTTAATTAGCAGATAGATCTTTTAACATATCCAAAAGGTGTCATTGAAGATGTGTTGGTCAAGGTAGATAAGTTTATATTTCCAATGGACTTTGTGGTTTTTAACATGGAAGAGGATTGTGAAATACCACTCATACTTGGAAGACCATTCTTGGCTACAGGACATGTACTCATAGGCGTTCACAAGGGAGAATTAACCTCAAGAGTGAATGAAGAAAAGGTTGTTTTCCTAATGATTTGCATGAGTGTAAACGGTTAGAAGTTCTCAACTCTTGTACTGTTGAGGTGGTGGATGAATTGAGCTCTCAAAATGATTTGGTGAGTTGTATCTCTCGTTTATTGTCCTTTCCTCAATCTATGAGTGAAGATGAGAAGTTAATTGTGTCAGCTTTAGAAGCATGCCCACCAGAGCTTAACAGTGTAGAATCACAATTACTTGAAACTCATCAATCTGAAAATGTTCAAGAGACTTCTAGGACAATTGAGTTGAAACCACTTCCAGAGCATTTGAAGTATGCCTATATGGATACAACTCAATCATTGCCAATTATTATTTCCTCTTCACTGACCCCTGCCCAAAAAGAGATGCTGCTGAAAGTGTTGAAGGACCACAAAGCTACTATAAGATGGACCATTGAAGACATCAAGGGGATAAGTCCAGCCATTTGTGTGCACAAGATCTTAATGGAGGACTCACATAAACCTACCATGGAGCATCAACGAAGACTCAACCCTATCATGAAAGAAGTGGTAAAAAAGGAAGTGATAAAGTGGTTGAATGCTGGGATTATTTACGCAATATCAGATTCGCCATGGGTTAGTCCTATTCATATGGTGCCCAAGAAAGGAGGGATGAA
Organism: Tinospora cordifolia; assembly: GCA_030144865.1. Taxonomy (NCBI): domain Eukaryota; kingdom Viridiplantae; phylum Streptophyta; class Magnoliopsida; order Ranunculales; family Menispermaceae; genus Tinospora; species Tinospora cordifolia. The sequence continues at coordinate 9,174 of JAJIYU010017118.1, read as the reverse complement.
GGTTGTCACAAATGCGAAAGGAGAATCAATTGCTTCAAGGACAACAATATGATGGCGTGTTTGCATTGATTATCAGAAGTTGAACAAAGCTACTCGCAAGGATCGCTTCCCCTTACCTTTTGTGGAGCAAATGTTGGATAGGATTGTTGGGTATGATTTTTATTGTTTCTCAGATGGATACTCAGGATATAATCAGATAGTCACTGCACCAGAGGACCAAGAGAAGACAACTTTCCCCTGCCCATATGACACTTATGCATTTAGGAGAATGCCTTTCAGTTTGTGTAATGCACCAGCCACGTTTCAGAGATGTATGATGGCGATCTTTGCAAACATGATTGAAAACATCATGGAGGCATTCATGGATGACTTTTCAGTGTTTGGTGAAACATTTGAACAATGTCTACTCAATCTGGAAAGAGTCATTTCTCATTGTGAAGAAAAGAACCTAGTTCTCAACTAGAAAAAATGTCATTTCATGGTTCGAGAAGGTATTGTTTTGGGCCATAAAGTTTATGTTAATGGCCTTGAAGTGGACAAGGCAAAGATTCAAGCCATTGAAAGGTTGTTGCCACCAACAACGGTGCGAGAGGTGAGGAGTTTCTTGGGGTACACTGGTTTCTTTCGTAGATTTATCAAGAACTTCTCTCAAATAACTCGACCACTGTGTCATCTGCTTGAAAAGGAAGCCGAATTTAACTTCACAGTTGAGCATGTTGAAGCCTTCAACACACTAAAAAGAGCCTTAACGTCTGATCCTATCATGTCTTCACTAATTTGGGGAGTTGTTCGAGATCATGTGTGATGCTAGTGATTACGCAGTTGGCACTGTCTTAGGACAAAGACGTGATAGAATGTTCAAAGCTATATATTACGCAAGCTAAACATTGGATGATGCTTAAAAGAACTATACTACCACTAAAAAGGAGCTACTGGTTGTTGTTTTTGAATGTGACAAGTTCAGGTCATACATTGTAGGCTCACATGTCAAAGTCTTCACAGATCACGCAGCTATCCGCCAGCTCTTTGCAAAGAAGGATGCAAAACCCAGATTAATTAGGTGGATCTTACTGCTGCAAGAGTTTGATATAAAGGTGATAGACAAAAAGGGTACAGAGAACGTTGTAGCAGACCACTTGTTTTATTTGTCTAATGAGGCAAATCCAGATCCAATGGGTATAGTGGAGGTTTTTCCTTATGAACATCCCTTGACAGTTAGTGACAACACACTGTGGTACGCAGATTTTGCTAATTACAAAGCAACGGGTGTTACTCCACCAGATTTATCTCAGAGCCGCCTGAAGCGTTTCATACATAAAAGCAAGTTTTATCTTTGGGATGATCCTTTTCTTTACCAGAGATGTGCTAATAAAGTGATCCGCCGATGCATTCCTGAATCTGATTTTAACAAAATTTTTCATGATTGCATGCTTCACCTTATAGTGGCCATTACAGCCATCAATGTACAGCAAGGCGTGTTCTTGAAAGTGAATTTTATTGGCCAAGCATGCTAAAAGATGCCTATCAATTTGTGAAGACATGTGAGATATGTCAGAAACAAGGAAACATCTCTAGAAAGAATGAGATGCCCCTCATCTCGTTTGTAGAAGTTGAATTGTTTGATGTTTGGGGCATTGACTTCATGGGACCTTTCCTACCCTCAGATGGCAAACAATATATATTGCTTGTTGCTGACTATGAATCTAAATGGGTTGAGGATGTGGCTACAGCAAAGAATGATGCTAAAGTTGAATTGAAGTTTCTCTCTCAGAATATTTTTTCCCGTTTCGGCGCTCCTAGAGCCATTGTGAGTGATGAAGGTTTACACTTCTGCAATAAAATTTTTAACAACCTTCTCACCAAGTTTGGTGTGCGACACAAGGTTGCATTACCTTATCATCCACAGACTAACGGGCAAGCTGAAGTGTCTAATCAAGAAATCAAGGCAATATTACAAAAGATGATTAGAACAAACCGTAAGGATTGGGCTTTGAAGTTAGATGATGCATTGTGGGCATACAAGATAGCATTTAAGACACCCATTGGTATATCTCCATATCAATTATTGTATGGAAAGTCTTGTCACTTGCCTTGTGAGTTAGAGCACAAAGCTTATTGGGCCATCAAGAAGTTGAATTTCGATACAAAAGCCTGTGGCGAAAATTAATTGTTGCAACTTGTTGAACTTGAGGAGTTTCGTCAAGATGCATTTGAGAACAACACCGTTTATAGAGAAAGAACAAAGAAATGGCATGATCAGCTCATAGAGAAAAAGGAGTTCAAACCTAGCCAGTAAGTGCTATTATTTAATTCAAGACTCCAATTATTTCCAGGAAAACTGAAATCTCAATGGTCGGGACCTTTTTTAGTTACTCAAGTCTTTCCATATGGTGCAGTGGAAGTGCAAAGCTTGTTGGATGGCCACAAATTCAAGGTGAATGTCTAGAGATTAAAGATATTCTATGGAAGGCCATGGAAAACTGTTGAAATGGTCGTTCTACGAGATTGAAACACCATATCTTCGTCGAGCTAATGATGTTAAACATAGCGCTAAGTGGGAGGCAACCCACTTTTGGATTAGTTTTTAATGTATTTGCGTGATTGTTTTCATCTGTTGAGTTATATTTTTTAGGATTTTATTGAACGTTAGGTTCAAACCAGTTAGAACTGAGAAAAGAGTCTAGTGTACTGGTTACTGCGGTTACCATAGGTAACTGCGATCAACAGAACATATACAAAGATCGCTTGTCTACGGACTGCGGTCACCAAAACACCTTGTTCTGTGTACCGCGGTCACCAGAATGACATGGTTTGTGCACTTCTATGGACCGCGGCCACCAGAAGCATATACTTCTACATTACGCGGTCACCAGAACAAATGTTACTGCATGTCCATGGACCGCGGTCACCAGAAGCATATACTTCTACGTAACGCGGTTACCAGAACAAATGTTACTGCATGTCCATGGACCGCGGTCCACATTTTTTTGAATACTCATTCAGACCGCGGTAGGCAAAATGCCAACCGTTGCATCAATCCAAAAATGCATACATTCAAACTGCGGTCATTTTGCTTCATTTTGCTCCGAAATTTCTAAATTTTCTCTATGGCTTCTTGTATCCCTGTCGATTTCCAGTGTTCTTTTGCCTTTCCAGTGATAATGTAAGTGTTTTTACCTTACTTTTCAATAGTTCCTTGCTTTATTTGAGTGTTTAGGTAGATTTAGGAGTTGTCTAACAGTTTCTTTGTTAGAAATGGTTATTTTGCTCAAAAATTTGCAACTTTCTTCCTTTTTAATCCATGTGTGCATGATTAGTGATTCATTTTAAGCCAAGACTTGCCCAAACCATTGTTCATGAGCATCCTAGGTGGTAGGCTATGTTGTTTCAATGCGATGAGGCGTATTCCATAGCCATTTTACTTGAATATGATGGTTAGCATTACAAGGTTCGTATTTTTTGTCTTGAGGAATGTTTTTTACGTTTTGGATGCCTAGATTTGTAGACTAATGTACTTCAATTAGTTTCAATTCATTTTGAGTATGTAGTCTAAGTAAACATACTATTTTATGAATCTTATTGTTTTCCTTGCCAACCATTGTGTCGTTGCAGGCAATGAAACATGTTATTTCCAAGGGTAAGCAACAAGCACCGCCCCCTCCACCAGCCGATTGTAATCACTTCAGAATGGCCGCTGCAAAACAGAGGTTCAATGTGATACGCTCCAACAGGCATCTTATTCCAGAAAGAGGCATCATGCTGATGAATGAGGAATGCAGCATAGGTATTGATTCAGTGGTGGTTGCTCGGCATTGGGAGCGACTTATCCACGCACCAGCGACTACATTAGTCCCACTAGTACAAGAGTTTTATGCAAATGCTTCAGATAGAGAGGGTACAGCAGTATGGGTGTAGGGCAAATGCGTGCCATTCAGTGTAGTGGCAATCAACGAAGTCTATGGCCTGCCTGCAGACTCACCGGACAAATATTACAACCTCCTACCCAGATTCGATCCAGATGAGGTATTGCAGACTTTGTGTGTTGATGGGGCCTCATGGATTTGCTACAACAACAGGCCCGTCAACTTGGTGAAAACTGCTTTTAAGACCCCAATAAGGTTTGGTTATACTTGGTTTGTGCTAATCTTCTTCCTTCCTTAGCTGTAAACAGGGTCATTGTAGAGAGAGTTGGGACAATAATTTCCAACTCCATCAGGTCTGCCATTGACAAGACCAATGTAGGTTTGCCGCACCCTACCCTTATCACGGAGTTGTGTAGGAGAGCCGGGGTGGCTTGGGAGAAAAGTGAGGCTCTCTTGAAGATGAAGGATCATATAGCTGTGAAGATGCTCACATCTACGTCTTTTAAGAGGCAACGGGACTCTACTGCATCACCCCCACCAGTTGCTGATCCGGCTAGCTCTACACCTACCCCTGCACATCCGTCTGATGTACCACCATCCTCTTCAGCTGCTGCTGCGCCTTCTTCTACTGAGCACACCATAATGCATTGGATGGCATATCTCACTCAGTGGCTACACCGCAAGGACCTGAGGATGGCCGAGGCATATCCTCCTCCTTCTTGCTGCCTACCCTACTTGGCGATGACCTGTTGTGCTCCACCAGCACACTTGACTCCACCGATAGGCGACGATGCAAATGATGATGATGATGATGATAGCGGTGATATTAATAATTTTCTTCTATCTTTGAATGCATGTTGTGTTGTGTTCTTTTCCCACGTATACAAATCAATGTGCTCTTGAGGACAAGGCACCATTCAAGTTTGGGGGTATGTGCTTAACGCCTCAACACACAGCAAACAGGGTCAGTTTTATTTTTATTTTTGTCAGTTTTTGTCAATTTTGTTTTGTCAGATTTTGTTAGATGCATTCTAAGAAAGCATTTAGGGTAGATTGTCCATAAAAAAAATAAAATAATAATAATAAATAAATAAATAAATAAAATAAATTTCACTAAGTAACCTATGAAATTGTAACGTTCCTCTATTGTGATGAGACAAGGAGTCAGGGTACTTTCAAATAGTCTGTGTGCTTGATTTGTCTGAAATTTGACCTTGACAGATCTCTGTAGTCTTAGGTAGATTGAGAATCCCAAAACTGAGGAAAGTGAGGAGTGTAAACTAAACCACAAATAGAGAGAATTTCCCACAAACTCTTGAAATAACCAAATCTGTTTTGAACACTAATTAGGAATGACCATAGGAGGGAAATGAAGTACGTCATCATTGTTTGAATCTTAGCCTAAAGGCCAATCCCAGCATTTATAATCATTTGTAGTCAATTTTGAGCCTTATAACCTGTTTTCTTGTTGTGAACCCAAACATTATATATATAAACTCTCTATCCTTTTATGAATATCTCAGTTGGACCTATTTGTGTGCACTTATGGTTTTAATACTGCCTATTTTGATTATGTGAAAAAAGGAAGGGATGCTAACATTGAAATACATATATTTTTAGTTTTTGTTTCTATTTTCGATTTTATTCTCTTTCAAAAAAAAAGAAGAAAAAGCGTTAAATTTATTTCTTTAGTATTTCAGTATTGTCAATGATTGTTGAACTTTCTACTTTTGTATAAGTGTACAAGTGGGTACAATTTGGAGTGCATGGGATAAAATAAGTTTGGAGGAGCTATGGAAACAACATTGTGATCATGAATAAAGAAAGCAAGGGATTAAATAGAAGGATCAAGCTATATTGAAAAAATAAAAAATAAAAAATAAACAAACTAGGTTGGTATTATTGTTATAAATGTACACTTGAGTCAGATTTAAACTCCTATTACACTTGTACCTTGAGCCAGACCACGTTACAACCTAAAAGAAAGACCACTGATCCTAGCCATAGTTTGAACTGACTAGAAGATAGATAAAAGAGAGAATTGAGAAGTTTGTGTACTTAGGTATTAGGAAAGGATCTCTATGAGTGGGATGGTGTCTGCAAATCACCTACAAAGTCTAGGAGGATTGAGATACTAACAGATGAGAGGGTAAAGTTAAGAAAGAATGGAGGATGAACTAAAAATATAGACAACCTGAATTACCTCAGGGATGTGTTAATGAATCATAAACTAGAGGAATGGAAGATTGAAGTTACAATGATGAGTGAAATTGAATTAACTTCTATATAATATGGTATGTCAGTTTAGATTAGAGTCATTGTTCGAGGACGAACAATAGTCTAAGTTTGGAGGTATTTGTTAGTTGCACAGCAAACTAACATTAGTATATATGATTTATTGCATTTTATAGGAAATAAAGGGAGAATTAGGTGAAGATTTGCATAATTAGTAGCATAAACATGTAGTTTAGGGACCCACATTGTTTCATTTCATTGTAAGCTTTGTTTTAAAGATTTAAATTCTCTTATGAGAAAATAATGTCTGGGAAAGGAAATTTAGTGTAATGCAGGTACAGGTTGAAGCAAAAGGGGGAAGTACATCATATGAAGGCAAAAAGAAAAAGAAATCATAAATAAAGTGTCAAGAGACCGCGGTTGAATAACTGAAGATCGCGGTAGCTGAAGATGGACACAAAGTGGGTAAAGCTCACTAGTTACTGCGATCGGTGAACCAGTGACCACGGTAACCAAAACGTGAATCATGAACAGAAATGATGGACCGCGGTGGACAGAATGAGAAAATCTCAGTCTATACTGAAAAACAACATTAACCGCGGTCACACGATTAATTATCAGGATTTTTATATTTTTTAGGGTTTTTTTAATGCGGGACTATAAATATGAGAGGTTATTAGAGCAAAGATATACTGAATCCGGAAAGAAATCACTTGTGACTGCTGAGAAGAGCAAAAACCAGTGTTCCAATTAGAGATTGAAGATTCTTATCGAATTTTGAGTATGATTAACTTCATTGATTATTGTTTAATGTTTTTTATTAATCTCATGTCTAGCTAATTAGTTCTCTTTGTCTGAGATGTGATGTCCAATGCATGAACTATGATATCTTGTTGAAGTTATTGATGTAGAAACACTATTCTTTATTGTGCATGCTTAATGCTTTGTGTTTACTGGCCATAAACATGATGAACTCAATGCATTAGACTAACTTGGAAGTGAGGTTTAGTGGGTGGTTATCGCAGTGTGGACTTAAACTAGTTGATTGATTGGTAGGTTATTAATTGATTTAGGGAGTTGCACAGGGACTTTTGAATACACAACTTTAGGTTGTTGAGTAAGCACATCGGGAGAGGGCTTTATAAGACAAATCTAATCAATATTGAAGCACCTCAGGAGAAGGTTTCAATTACAGATGCAAAAACTCATAGTGTAGACAATTCATAATCAAAACCAAGAATCATAGGGCATGCAGCGACATTCACCATCCTAGACATCCATTAAACCCAAATTTTAAAAAAAAAATAGAATTATCACTCTCACTAGGATAGATTTTCATTCAAAGTTTGATATAATCACATCAATTAGAATCTTGATAAAACGAAAACCAGTAGTAAATTGGGATTTGAGATCACTAACTAAACCATTTTTCCCTGAGGACGATATTCGGTCTCATCGGTTAATATTCAAGCAAATCTGTACACTTACAGGGTTAGCAACAGTCGTAGCTTCTAGAACTCTATCAATAGGTTCTTTTGTTCTACATCATCTACAATCGATCGATCTCGTGCCACCGGACCATTAAGTAATGGAGCCTGTTGAATTTGGGGTTGAGGCTATGCCTATGACTGTGGCTGTACTGGTAGCTGGTTCTGCATCTATGCAAGGTTCCTCATTACCTATGCCACCACTTGCTGAGCGAATTTAGCTAACATGTCTATAGTCACCACCATCCCAGTTGGAGCTGTTGCTACTTGCACTCCGCCCTCCCTCTGCCCAAATTCATCAGTATTTTTATCTTTCATACCATTACCCCTTGTTCTTACCATTATCAACAAGTCAAAAGTCATTTTAGTATCCATCAGTTCAATGTGATATCAAATAATAGAAATTTCAATACTCAAAGAGAATCATAATCTAGTCTCAATTCAATCTGGGTTACACAAACCCCTTTTTCATCTTAGAATCCATATACTAAATGTTTTTGCAACTTGTGATAAGCGTCATCTTTCACATCTTTATTCATAGTTGTGATCCTATTGTCAGAATAACTTTTCTCGCGTCATGCGTGTTCTTATAACTCTAAGTTCACGTCTCTAAGTTCTCGGTTGGTTTTGTGGTGTAACACCCCACCTCCCGAGCCCCAACGTCCACGTCATCTGACATTTTAATTTTCTTTGATCAATAATCTTGGGCCACCCGAGAGATGGACCCGTGCTCCATTTTCTTTTTCTGAGACCCAAATCTATGAGGGTTCCTGTGTACATTAATCTATGTACAAAATGACATCATAATAAATAAGATCTTTTATTTATTTAATCTAAAATCCTAAGTACATGATCTATTACAGCGAAAATAAATTCGAAACTGAAATAAATAATTTTACTTGGGCCCACATGCCCTACAATGAAATACAATAACAAGGACAAATAATTCTCCACGTTGGCAAATAGTTAATTTTCTGAAATATGAAAAATAGGGGGTGAGCTAAAAAGCCCAGTGAATTATTCAATTTATTTAATTCATTATTTCAACCAAATAATACAAGCATATCAAACACTTTCAGGGATTAATTCGATTCAAACAATATATTATTTTAGTCATAATTTAGACCGAACGGGAGTAACCTATGTGCTCCAGGTCTAGGGAAAAAGATCAATTCTGAAACTCAAACCCATCTCTAGTGGGATCATTCTTGAAACTCGTTCCATTCTGGTGTCAATATTGATAGCCAGTTCTAATTCTACATGGAACACAAAAAGTCTCCCATACTGGTTCGTGGTTGGAATTTTATTTAATCTTATTTTTGTGTGCAAGAGCATAGTAAATAAATATTTCAACAGTATTTAAATACTCCAACCGTATAACATTCACATTCACAAACATTGACTTTCGATTTCTGATGTATAAGATTGTATAAGACGCAACTACAGAGCATACTCTCTTGGTCATAAATAGTATATTAATGCATGATAAATAATAGCTCTAACAGTATAACATTCATATTGACTTTCGATTTCTGATGTAGAAGATCGTACAAGACGCAACTACAGAGCATACTCTCTTGGTCATAAGC
>JAJIYU010017117.1:0-11821 GCA_030144865.1 Tinospora cordifolia | reverse complement strand
ACAAAATTGATTGGCGATTTGTGTTTTTAAAGCACGGAATGATTCAGAGTGAATTGAGCTCAGATATTCATTTTAAATCAATGAATTAGTGATTCTAGACTAAATTCTAAAAGTTTTGACTGTCTACAAGTTTTTGAGAGGGTTTGGAGGGCAAAATCCTTCGGGCATAGACAAAACTCGATTCGTTCAACATATGAGGTAACAGTGAGAAGTAAAGCTTTTCTATTCTAAATTTGAAAGAAAATGAATATAGTTCTGTATATTAATGTGGTGAAATGAGAAATTCAAATTTTTGGAGACCCTTTTATAAAGAATTTCATGTGGATGACCTAGAATGAACGTGAACGGTGATTATGATTGTAGTTTGGGAGTTCGATAATTGGAGATTGAAATTTTTGGAGTCTTGATGCAAACATTATATATTAGAATTTTTTTTATCTAAAGTAGAAATGATTTATTTAAGAGTTAAGGGGATTTTGAATGGTTTTAAACTTAGATTATTTCTAATTCATTTTTGGATGAATAACAGGAACTTGAAAATTAATTAATTAAATAATTTGATTTTTATTTTAAATCAAGAATATTAGGGCAGTGAACTTCTGTGAAATGGCGCAAGGGTTCATTCGACATATACATGTGGGAAGGATTTCCTTATTCATTAATATTATGCGAATTTTAGATACAAAACATGATGATTGTTAGCTTAAGATATTTTGCATGCTATGATTGTTATTCATTTGTTATTGAAATGACTTGAATGATAAGCATAATGTCCGATTAATCGCTTTCTAACATATTTTATCGAGTTCATGATTTATTCATTTTATTCATCATGTATTTGCTCATATTTGCTAAATGATGATGTATGGATGACACTGTTTGTGGAATTAAATAAGATTAATAGTTGATTAAGAATTTCATGTACCGATGCAATGGATTGTTGCAGGCGCACTGTAACCCTCCACACAGTACATCATGTGCATTAGTTTGGACACGTCGTAGATATTTTCATTTATCTAGCTGGATAGCTAAATTGTTTTTGGAAGTAGTAATCACTGGATTGTGTTACCCTTTCTTAGACAATAATTCCATGGTATAGTCTGGATTGTATACCTAGAGTACACGCTTTTAGTATTGATAGCGCTAATACCTGAAGAGGTTATGTCATGATGGTAATGCTGGACTATTATACCTAGAGAATCATAATAGTACATCTGGATTGTGTACTGAGAGTTACTCACTTGGATTACAAAAAATATCGAGGGAGGATTCTCTTTCGGCCATTAGGACTATAACAAGACAATTTAATGTTTGCAATGCTTAATGTCTGAAAGTGCTTATAATGTTTTGAATGCTAGTTTGTATAATATTAATGATATATAGGAAGGACCTATTGGATTTTTGAGCTCACTCTCATTTTATTTTTCAGGTACTCATATGAGTGTTCACTAACAGGCACAGGGATTAATGTCAAAGTCTCATTTAGAGGTTATTACAGTTGTTATCTTGTGTCTTATTTTGATGTAAATATTTAAATATGATTTGTGATCTTTTTTTTGTATGTTATATATGTAGAACTTTTCAAATGTTTAAATGTAACTTTTTGTTTATTTTATATAAATGAATATGATAGTAGTTAGTTGAATGTTTTGAAAAATCGGTGATAATGGTTAAATTATGGACATTCCATGTATTAATGTTGGTCTACACTGCATATAGATTTTATAAACTTTCGGAAGAAAGAGAAATAAAAAATAGACAGTTGGCAACTCAGTTTTGAGAAAGGATGACTCGAATATCATGTACCAAAAATTCTAGACTTGAAACCGGGGTGTCATATGAACCCTTATAGGTATCTTTATATATATAAATTACATTTAAATTCTTACATTAATAATGTGCAGTGTGTAGGTGAAATTCATTAATTAGTCTCTCAAAGTCACACCTGATTTCATATTTATGATAGTATATATTTCAAAAGTGTAGTTGGGATTTAACGTTATCTATACCAATATTTTTTTTATTGAAAGTCTTTGCGACCAAGATGCCCCTCCTTAATATCTCAAAGAAATGAATCCATCAATAAATATTATTAGTTGTATGATATATATATATATTTTTATAAGCCCTAAATTTGATCATAAAGTATTAAAAAATTGTATTTTCATATCGACCATATTATTTGTATCAATATATTTTGATTGAATAAATGAGAATTTCAAGAAATATTGGATGAAATATAATTGTTGGAAGAAAATAAATAAATTATTAGAAATATATAAATATTTAGGAAAATATTAATAAAATAAAATAAATTAATTTTTTATAAATAATAAAAAATTATGTCATCAACCTATTAATAAATACATAAAATTTAAATTAATTTATTTATAATTTATTTTTTAACTTGTATGTAATTATAATAAGTAAATTATTTTCTGATTTAATAGGTAAATTTGTTAATAATTTAAAATTTAAAGATATTTAAATAATTTTAATTTTAATTTATTTATAATAAATGTAGATTCGTTAAATACACGTCATATTTTATTGAATTACGTGACAAAAGAGAATGACGTGAGCAGAAGGGCATCAACAAACGTGACGAAAGAACAAACGTCACCAAACGACTTTAGCATCCAATGACAGCAAAATCAGATCACCTACTCCCATCACCCCACATCCTAAACCAACCTCCATGCTCTCCCTCACATCTATCTACTCTCCACGTGTCAGTCACAAAACTCCTTAGTCGAACCCGTACCAGCACGTGGAAGTAGCAGAAACTCCCCCTCCAACGGCAAGTACAAACGGAAAGAAAGAAAAAAGAGCGTGAAACGAAGACATTTTCATGGAGTCTTGTCGCGTCTTCTTCCCTTTCTTTCTACGCTTCATTTCGCGTACCCATTTCGTTCGTTTCAAGTAATTTAGAATATTCGGTAATAATTTCTTTTTTTTTTTTTAATTTTCTAGTAATTTTTTCTTTTTTTTTCCTTGTTTAATTGACTAATTTCTAAATAATTGAATCAGGCCAGACTGAAGAAGACTAATTGCTAACAATCTTTGTTACGATCTTTCTTTCTTCTTTTTTATTTTTTAGTTTTTATTTTTATTATTTTTTCTGTTTCTTAGATCTTCACAGAATGAGATTATTGATTCGCTTTCTCTTCTTTAGAGTGTCCGTAATTTGATGAAATTTTTTTTTGCTCTTTTCTTTTTGAATGAATGAATGATTGCCGTTTTTGATCGAATAATCGATGTTAAAAACCCTAGTATAGGTGTTAGTTTGATGAGGGAATCCCAAATTGTGGACATGTTGCTTGTTTGTATGTAAAATTCAGCATTGAAATCATCATCATCATCTATCGCAGCTGAAGCATCTATCTACCTTCAATCCGTAAACCCAAAGAAACCAATGGAATCTGTTATGGAAAACTCTAATTTCAATGAACCATCATCTTCGTTGAGTTTCACCTCGTCTTCCCATGTGTCGAATGGTTCGAGTTGTTGTAGTGTGTCAACCTTATTGACTAGTTCTGAAGAGGGAACAAACTTGGAAGTAGTCAGCTTGAGCAAGCTCAGCTGTAATTTGGAACAACTTCTGCTTGACTCTGAATTTGACTACAGTGATGCAGAGATAATTGTTGAGGATGTTTCAGTGGGAGTTAATCGATGTATTTTGGCTGCACGAAGCAAGTTTTTTCACGACCGTTTCAGTCAGGTGGATAGAGTTTGTCACAAGGAGAGTAAATTGAAGTATTTCATGAGTGATCTTGTGCCTTTTGGTAGAGTTGGACATGAAGCCTTCTTGATTTTCTTGAGTTATTTGTACACCGGAAAGCTCAAGCCATCTCCACTGGCAGTATCAACTTGCGTTGATATGCTATGTGCCCACGATGCATGCAGGCCAGCTATCAATTTTGTGGTGGAATTAATGTATGCTTCTGCTACTTTTAAGATTACAGAGCTGGGTTCACTTTTCCAGGTTAGTCAGTTATGCTTCTAATTCAAATTTAAGGTAATTGTTTTACAATATAATGTCTCTTTTTTTTTTCCCCAATGAATCTGACTTTGTGGTTTTGAATGAGCCCTTTTATACTGTAGTCACCCATGAAGTAATTTTGTTTATATAGAGCCTGCAACTAATCTTAAAATGCACCTCATCAATTAAATAATGACTGGAACCTTTATTGGGTAACTTGGTTTTTGCTAGCTTTTGGCTTTACTTTCTTGTTTATGCTCCCATCATATGGTACTAGTAAGCAACAATCAATGACCTATTATTTGATGGGGTGTGCGATTCACATAATTCTCCAGAAGGCCTCCTTTGCTTTAACCCTATGATTCACATTCTCCCCAATTTCTCTGTCTCGGCATGTAATGGATCATCAATACATAAAACTTTCACTCCTTGGAAGCCCTCATCATCCAATCTTCCAATTACTTCATTTGCTTTTTTGCTTCCATGAAGATTTCATTTGACGTAATCTTGAATCCTTTAGATTCAAGTCTCTTTACAAACCTCTATGTTGTCATTAGTTCCAATTTAGTTCCATCAATCACCACTATATCATCATAAATCATTACTATGAAGTGTGTCCTTGATATGCTTAGTCAATTCTTCCATGACCAGGGCAAAAACAGAAGGGCTTAAGGTAGATCCTTGGTGCAAACCTACAGTAATTGGAAAGTGGTTAGTTTCTCCTTTTGTTGATTTTGCAATTCTTCTTGCCCCATCATACATATTTTTTATTAGATAAATGTACATGGTTGTAATTCTTTTACTTAATACCCACCATATAGTCTCTCTAGGCACTTAAGCTTTCTTTTAATGTATATAGACTATGTGCACATCTTTCAAAATCTTCCTATGCCTCTCCATCAATCTCCTTAATAAATGAATAGCTTCCATGGTTGATCTCCTAGGAACAACGATACCTGTTCACTTTTTAAATCTCTGATATACACAACAGATATTTGTCCACTGGAATTCATGTTCATCATTGAAATCAATTTCCCATGATTGGCTTCTTGAAATTTTAATTCATCTATTTTAGAAGGATTCTAACAACCATAGGTGTGGTACCAATTCTATGGATCCTTACATCCATGGTGTTGTTTTTTGTCACTTACATCTTGGCCTTCCTTGTGTTGACAACTATAAGTCTTCATCTGAATCCCTTTGTCTCTATAAATGATAACTATGCGACATTAGTACCAAAAATCTTTCATCTTTTTTCCTTTTGGTTTATCAATTACACACCAAACTTTACCTTGGAGGTGGGAACCCCTTCTAGGCTTCCTAAGGGGCTGTTTGCCTGGGGAGTAATCTTGGTCATATAAGTGGAAATCTTGAAGATTCTTATGTAATTTTACGCAAAAGTCTTTAAGATTCTCATTCTCATGCCCAAGATTACTTCCTATCAAACAGCCCCTAAGCATTTTATTTCTGTGAGAACTATTGTCATCTCATGTAAGAACTTGTACAAGTATATCAAACAAGATGGAAGAAAGACCAAATGAATGAGAGTTTCCCTCCTCTTGAATTTTCATAATATAGTTATAATGAATGAGAGTTTCCGTCCTCTTCAATTTTTTCATAATATCATTCTTTTACCCTTCCTAAAGAACTTGATGTACCAAAAACCAAGCTTTTAGCGTTGGTGCTTTTCTCATTCTTGTTTAGATTGGGCCCATGTCACTGCTTTTATGTGATTTTATTTTATTTTTCGATTAAAAAGTGGAAATAATACTGGAGAACATGTTTACCTCTTATCAAAATAAGCAAGGTTGACCAACTATTTACATGTCTGAAGAGGGGTAAGAATTAAAAATTGATTTGGAAAGCGTATACTAATGTATTTTTCTTGCAGCGTCGTCTTCTCAACTTTGTTGAGAAAGCACTAGTGGAAGATGTGATCCCAATTCTCCAAGTTGCCGTCCATTGCCAAGCGAATCAACTTGCTGATCACTGTGTCCATAGATTAGCACGGTCAGATCTTGGTGATGCTACTTTGGAGAAAGAACTACCTCATGAAGTTGTAGAAAACATTAAGTTGCTGCGAAGAAAATCTAAATCTGAGGATGAAGAACCAAATTCAATGGAATTTGAACCTGCACAAGAAAAGAGCATCAAGAGAATTCGTAAAGCATTGGACTCTGATGATGTTGAACTAGTGAAATTACTCCTCACCGAATCCAATGTTAGCTTGGATGATGCCAATGCCCTTCATTACGCTGTTGCTTACTGTGACCCCAAGATAGTGACCCAAGTGCTTGAACTTGGGTTAGCAAATGTTAATCTTAAGAATTCCAGAGGTTACACAGTGCTTCACATGGCTGCAATGCGTAAGGAGCCATCAATCATCGTGTCATTGCTGACTAAAGGGGCTTGTGCATCTGAAACAACCTTAGATGGCAGAAGTCCTGTTAGAATATGCCGCAATTTAACAAGACCAAAGGATTATGACGCAAAGACAAAACAGGGACAAGAAGCAAATAAAGACCGCCTATGTATAGATATTCTAGAGAGGGAAATATGGAGGAATCCTGCCTCAGGGGAGAGGTTGATCTCTTCGGCATCAATGACTGATGACCTACCCATGAAGCTGCTCCATTTGGAAAATAGAGGTAATATTAAATTAAATAATACTCTTGGGTTTGTTTATCGGCGCTTTTACTATCTTGTTCAGAATTGGTTTCTATACTATATTTCACTTGCCTAAATTGCTTCTTCTGGCATTAAGGTCATAGCAAGAGGATACATTGTCTTTCTCAATTTTGTATCAGAAAATAACACATCCAGTAAATATAAGGATTTGTTAAAGAAGACTTGAAATTCAAGCTGTTCTACATTTGTAAGGAATTTTATATGACATCCCTCATGGAGAAAACATTTTTAATAAATTTATTATTTCAATAGTGCTGTTAAATTCAGGACAATGAACTTATTTATTTTGTCAAGGTTGAGAAATTCCACATGCTTAGGTTGCAGATTCAAAATTAACAAGAAAGAGAAGATATTATTTGATTTCCTCCACCCATTTAATTGTCTATTTCCTGATATTTCACTGAGTTCCTACATCTTTCTAAGAACCTGAAATATTTGTGTCAAAATAATAGATGTGAAGAAGAAAAAAAATCCCTTGGACGTATAGGGCATCTAGAAGCACTATTTCTGCATCTCCTTGGCCAAATCCACCAACCCGTATTGGGATTAGTTAATAATTGATCAGTTGAATCTTTCACCCCGTGAGAATATGTGTGTGCAAGCGTGCATGTGTGTATGCATGTCTCTCTCTCTTTATATATATATATATATTTGTGTGTGTGTGTGCCTTAAAAATTATTATTGAAACTGAGTATATGAAGGTTGATTGAATTTAGGAAGTGGTTAACAAATTGCCTGAATTAGAATGAATATGGACTTCCTCTATCTGTTGTTTCGTGAAAAAGGAATGCAATTGTTTCTCTGTGGCTTAAAAGGTTTTTAGCTAATTGTGTAGAAGTTATTCTTTGAATTATCACAATAGAGGGGAATAGACCATGAAACTTTATGAACTTATGCACATCTTGGATAGGTTATGATAAAACTAATAACTAACTTGGGTCAGTGAGATGGTCAAGAGAACCTGCGTCAAGAAGCAGGAGTCATGAGTTCGGTTCCTACCTTAAGCAAGCCAATCTCTTTAGAGTTTCTAGTGTGTGATGATAGGAAGGTATGCATGTCCCTAAGGGACTAGTTGGTGGTCTAAGAAGCCTCAATACCCTTGAATAGTAAATAAATAATTGATACATAAGATGTGATGAAATCAATTGCTGAATAAATACCACAAGGCGCTGAGATGTAACAATCTTTTGGTTTCTTTTTCTTTCAATATACTGGAAACTTATAGGAACTCAAATATACAGCATCTGCAATAATCCAGTTAAGGATGACCATCCCAGATAGCTCTTATGGCTTTGCTTCTTGTTACTTCAACTGTGTCAGATATTTACAAAATGCCTCAACTCTCAAGAACACTAGAAACTCAGTTCATTGGATTTCCAGTTGTCGAATTGATGATAATTTTCAGTCTGGAGGTCTGCTAGATGTGCACTTCAAGTTTGCATCATATTATTATCTAAATTTACATTTTCTTACTTCCTTCTGTTTTTCAGCTTGCACTTTTTATAATTATTTATCTCAAAAATTTTTCTATGGTTTCTTTTGGCTATGCTAATAGGTCTTTCTCTATGTGGCAGTTGCATTTGCACGACTGTTCTTCCCTGGTGAAGCAAAGGTAGCCATGCAGATTGCAAATGCAGATGCAACATCTGAGTTTGCAGGATTTTCTGCTCTCAAAACTGTGGCTGGGAACCTGAGGGAGGTTGACTTAAATGAGACACCAACAATGCGGAACAAAAGACTTTATGTGAGAATGGAAGCCTTGCAAAAAACAGGTATTCTTTCTTGCTAATGGCTTCTAAATTTAGTTCCTTCTCCATTCTTCCCTGCTCGGACTCTTTTCAAAGAATGCCGCGTCAAGTATTGCAGGCTGATGATCTAGTATGTTTTTGTTTTTCTTTTAATCACTGGTGGAATTATCGTTAGCACATCTCGTGATTAGGATGTCTACCATGGAAAATATAAGACCAAGCAAAAATTCCAAGCAAATGCACCATTGTTATTTTGAAAAAAAAAAAAAAAAGGTTTTAACTTTGTACTACATATGTAGAAGTAAATTCACTCCAAGTATCCATATATGTAAGGTTTGTTTCTGTCTTGGACATGTTTCCTTTAGTCTAGATATGGAAAAGGGGATGTCTCCAAAATAAATGACATAATTCCATTACAGGGAGCAACATTTGCAGATAAACTTCGAAATGACCATATTAAGAAATGGTGGGAGTGGCCCTTTTGAGATTAATGACAGGTTCAGTTAAGATGGCGTGACGATATAATATGAAGAAATTAGATACGCCAACGAAGAAGAGTGACTTATTTACAATTAATGACATAGAGAAAGATCTTAAATATCATGAACTGGAACGATATAACTACTTTTGACATAACCATTGAATTGTCCCTTAGTAGCATGGAATAAAGGAAACTCATTCATGTAACCCACTACATAAGTTGAGATGACGAAAAATAAACTTCCTCTTTCTTCACAGATGAATGCAATCTACTATGAATGCCAGAGACTCAGATTTATTTTGTATTTCTTATATATGCATGTACTTGAGATGAATGTTTTTAGTACTACCTTGTGGTTCTCTTTCTAAGCTTTGCAGTTATTTCTTAGCTGATATAGTAATTTTATAGCCTTTTATAATAGTGGGTCTTCTTTTGAGTTTAAATAATGGAAAAAAAACTACTTTTTCATTCTTGTTTAATTATTCTGCAACAAAGGCCTAGAAGCTGATGATCTGATGCTAAAATCACCTGACGAGTTGAGATGCAAATAGTAGAAAGATTCACTTGATTAACATCAAGATAGTCCAAGGAAAAATATGAACCATTTGTTTAAAAGTTCCTTTTTATTTTTTTTTAATGTGTGATCATAGTCTAAAGCTTTGTGGTTATTACTGCCACAGTGGAGTTGGGTCGCTGCTACTTCCCTCATATCTCGAGCGTGCTCGACAAGTTCATGGAAGATGACCTGCCCGACTTGTTTTTTCTTGACAAGGGCACTCCAGACGAGCAGAAAATCAAAAGGACGCGCTTCATGGAGCTTAAAGAGGATGTCAAGAAGGCATTTAAAAAGGACAAGGCAGAGCTTGTTTAGCAAGTTAGGATTGCCCTCGTCTTTCATCACATAAATGCTGTAAATTAGATTCACAAAGTAGTGAAATAATTACTATAGATACGAGCCTAAGAAAGCCCAAAGAGGGTGAGAAATTTTGGAAGCACTATAACTTACATGTTTTCTCCTATATGCATAAGATACATAAACTCCTATTCGAGGTTAAAAAAAATTATGACTATATATATATATATATATAAGCACATAATAGCTATTTGGCTGAAAATTATGAATTTGATTATGCAAGCACATGAAATAATAAGGATGAATGCTATGAATTTGTTTTGTATAAGCTAAGCAGGCATTTGTTAGGATTTTATTCACAAAAGCACATTAAAGTTTAATTTGAATTAAAAATCTTTGAAGCAATTTATATAAGCTCATGAAAGTCAAATTTGGGGTGAAAATTATGTATTGGTGATATAAGTAAGCAAAAGTCGCATTTAGGGTAAAATTTATAAATTTTTGCACATATAAATACATGAAAGTCTCACTAAGGGTAAAGCATAGAAATTTTTTACTTACCCGTGTGACAGTTTCATTTTCATAAATGTTAGGAATGTATTTATATAAACACATAAAAACCTAATTTGGGGGAAAATTGTGATTTTGTTTGTATAAGCACATGAAAGACATGTTTAAGCAAAAAATCACAAAGAAAATTTTAACCTAATTTAGAAATTAGGAATGTGTTTATATAAGCATACAACATTCTTGCTTATACTAAGGTGCTACTTAAGGTGAAAATTATACTTTTGTTTATATAAGTGCTTAAAGGACACGACTGTTTAAACAAATTTGTAACATTACACAGATTTGTAAGGTGCTATATGAACACAATTATTTATATTTATATTTGTAACATCACTAACTTATTTTTATAGAGCATATGAAAGTACTTTTTAGGGTGAAAATCATGAAATTGTTTATATAAATACACAAAAAGATTTATTTGTCCTGAAAATAATGAATTTATTTGATATAAAAATATTAATAATTTATCTATTCGTAATTGATATACATAGTTGAACTTTTATCTAATAGTTATAGCTTTTAGGTCAAATGAATTCTAATATGATATCAGAGCAAGATTTATTTAGGAGGTCTTATATTCGAACATTATTGCAAGCGAATTTATTTGTTTATCTTTATTTATTAGTTGTCCTTATACTTGCGAACGATACATAGTTGGACCCTTGACTTTTAAGTCAAGTGGCTTCTAACAAAGTAGATGAAAGTCTGATTTATAGTGAAATTATGAATTCAGTTATATAAGCACATAAAAGGGCTATTTGTGATTAAAAAATTTAAAATTTTTTTTTTGTTTTAAGTCCTACTTAAGGTGAAATTATTAAAATAAAAATTATATAAGCTCACAAAAGTCCTGAAAATGTTTGCATATGAATGCAAACTCCCATTTACTGTAAAATTACAAATTATTTATATATGCATACGAAAGTTCCACTTTTCTTTTATATATGCACATGCAAGTCCAACTTTAGGGTTGAAGTTGTAAATTTATTATTTATATGCACAAGCATGTCCCGTTTTAGGTTAGAATTGTTATGTACCACTTGGGATAGAAATTGAAAACTTCTTGATATAATTTAAAATAGAAGCACATTTCTGCATATTGAATGGGAAGGACAAGACTTTTTGCCCACTAGGGCCACAACACTGCTAATCCATAAACAAACTATACAGAGCAAATAGCTCTACAAATGAATGAGTCGGATCAAATTGAAAAATAGAAAGATTTTTATTAGTTATACATTTTATCACTACTTTGTGAAAAATAGTTAGGTATGAATATGTTAGATGCTTGTACCTTTCAACTATAATTTTTCACCAAAAAATCATACAAGCAATTAGGGTTATTCCCAAACTTATCTTGCGTGAGGCTCGAACCCCATATAGGGTAGAGAGTAAGATTTTTTTCTTGAAAGAAAAGAGCATACAAAAGCTCAATCTTCATTAGAAGTTAGAAAATTGTTCATATAAGCATACGAAAGTCTTCTTAATGGTGAAAAATC
>JAJIYU010017116.1:0-11833 GCA_030144865.1 Tinospora cordifolia | reverse complement strand
TCTGATCATTTGAATCTATGATTTTTTCCAAGTGAAGGAACAAGGAAATAGCATCATAATATAGGGAGAAGGCCAGGGGATCATGCATGCTAAGCCTCATTCTCAAATATAAGGTAGAAGAGCACAAATTTATACTTGATAGGTAATTGGAGGCTATATAGGCAATATTTTTTTAGGGCCATTTGTTAAAAATGGCCGGGTTTGTCTATCGAGACCTATGTATAAAGCAAGAAAAGAAGTTTGTCAAATATGCTTTTAAAACATTAATTCTTTGTTAAAAAGCTTATTTGTTGAGAATTGCTGCTTATTAAAAATTTGTTTTTCTTAAAGTTCTTTAAACAACTCGTGCATCAGCTATCAGAGCAAAATGATTAATCAATTTGTTTTTAACCTGCCTTAAAATGTTGTAATATATGATCTTTTTTTATGCTTACTAAGTTCAATTAACTCTAAAGTTGGGCCATTAATCTTGTAGTTTTTAAAGTTTTTTTCCCAAGAATATTTTTTTTTAATAAAGTGACGAGATGTAGAACTTTTAATATATATATATATATATATATATGTTATAAATAATAATAATAAAATATTGAATGTCTTTGTAACCCCTTTGATATTTAGTATTATGTAATATCTAAATTTCATAATGTTTAAATTAATGAGATTATTTAAATGTCATCATTATAATTGATGTAACCCTCTATTCTAAAAAATTATATAAAGGGGTCTTGTGCCTCATACAAATCATAAAAAAGAGAACAATTCTTTACTGAAATTCTTTCTTCTTTTTAGTGTTTTTGAGTTTTCTTTCTCTTCTTTTGAAGATATTCTTGCATTTTTTCAATTTGTTTTAGTTTGATTCATAACACGTTATCAGCATGAGTCGCTCTTCAAGATCAACTTCAAAGATTCAAGAGTTTGAAAAGAAAAAACTTGAAGGTATATTTTAATTTATGTGATTAAATATTTGAGTAGTACATTTTGTTTGTGCATGTATAATTATTTATATATAATATTATTTACTATTAATTATATATAATGTCATTGATTAAGAAAGTATGTTTTGTAGTTGCGTCTTGTACAATCTTCTACATCAGAAATCAAAAGTCAAATAAATAAATTTACTTAATATTTTATCGATTGATTATGCTCTATTCTTGATTTTTACAAACGTATTATAAGTTTGAGTTGATAGTAGGTAAGTCTTGTCTCGAGTAAAGCTAAACATTGAAAGGGAGATAAGTTATTATGTCCTAGGAGGCCGGTTACTCTAAGTAAACTCTGTCTCACCGCCCTTTTCTGGATGTTGTCCTACCAATTCATACAAATAGTACATTTTGATTAAATATCAAGATGTGAACATATATATAATTGGTATAAATTATTATTAACTAACATATATATAACTTATCTATTTCATTAAAATAGATTAAAAATTTATTTAAAAAATAATTGTTTAAATAGTCACATTTTAATATATTTTATATATCTTGTGAAACAATATGTCAAATCTTACCAAGTTAGAATTTGTGACACTTGATATTTTTAGCAAAAATTATTTATCATGGATTTTGGATGCTAAAATTCATCTTGATGCAATGGGTCTTTAGACACCATCAAAGAGGAAAACAATGAGTTTATGCAAAATCGTGCTAAGACAATAATTTTTCTTCGTCACCATCTCTATGAGGGATTGAAAATTGAGTATCTTACCATAAAAGATCCACTTAAATTATGGACATGTTTAAAAGAAAGATATAACCACCAAAAGACAATAATTCTTCCAAAGGTTCGTTATGACTGAATGCATCTTCGGTTACAGGACTTTAAAAGCAGGAGTGAATATAACTCCGTGGTATTTAGAATTAGCTCTCAATTATTATTGTATGGAGAAAAGATCACTGATGATGATATGTTAGAAAAAACATTTTCTATTTTTATGCCTCGAATGTGCTCCTACAATAGCAATATCAAGAGAAAGGATTTAAAAAATATTTAGATCTAATTTTCTGTCTTCTTGTGGCTGAACAAAATAACGAGCTATTAATGAAAAATTATAAAGCTCGTCCAACTGGTTATACTCCATTCTTTAAAGCGAATGCAGTAGCATCACATAGTACTAGACATAAAAGAAGTTATGGTCGTGGCCGTGGTCGTAGATGTGGTCGAGGTAGACATACATATCGTGGTGGTTATAGAAACTCTTCTCATCATAAACATAATATCAACCACTAAGAATGGAAAAATAATGAGAAGTAAGAAGAAAAAGGAAAAAAGAGTTTTAAAGAATTCTGAAAATGTATGCTACAGATATGTATGAAAGGACATTGGTCACGTACCTGTCGTACGTCAAAGCATCTTATTGATCTTTATAAAAAATTATTGAAAGAAAATGAAAAAAAATGTGAAGACAAATTTTATTTCCCAAAATGATGACATTAACCAAAGTCCTCTTAACATAAGACATTTAGATGTAGCATATTTCTTTGAAAACTCAGAAGGAAGATGTGACTGAAGGAAGATAGATTTTGAGCTTTTATTTTTGATTGATTATGTATCTCTCTTTTTGTATGTTTGTTTTCAATGTGTGTTGTTTTTGTATGTTTAATTTGGTGTATTTTTCTCGCATATATATATATATATAAGAAAGTATTTCTTACGAATATTTATTTTATTTTAATGAAGAAACTATGGATGTTCAAATCAAAATTTAGCTAGAATCAAGATCAAAGATAAAGATATTTGTCTTGTAGATTGTGCTACGACACATGCCATACTTATAAATGAAAAATATTTTTCTCATTTACTTACACAAGAAGCACATGTTAACACAATATCTGACAGTGTAAAGCTTATTGAAAGCTCCAGAAGAGCTAATTTATTGTTAACTGAAGAAACAAAGATTATTATAAACGATGCACTACTTTCTACTAAGTCTAGAAGAAGCTTGTTATGTTTGAAAGATATTAAGAAAAATAGATATCATATCGAGACAATTAATGAAGGAAATATTAAATACCTTTATATTACAAGTGTGGTATCGGGTAAGAAACGTGTATTAGAAAAATTAGTTGCTTTTTGTCATAGTTTATACTACACGAATATTACAACAATTGAGATAAATGTTACAACAAATCAGAAGTTTACTGTTGTTAATATTTTTAATATTTTGCATGACCGGCTAGGACATCTTGATTCAATAATGATGCGAAAAATCATTGAGAATTCCCATGGACATATACTTAAGAACTAGAAGATTCTTAAGTCTAGTGAATTCTTATGCACTGCATGCTCTCAAGGAAAGCTTATTATTAGACCATCACCAGCTAAGGTTGGAATTGAGACTCCTGCATTTCTGGAACATATATAAGGTGACATATGTGGGCCAATTCACCCATCGTGTGAACCATTTAAATATTTTATGATTTTAATTGATGCGTTTACAAGATGGTCACATGTGTATTTATTATCAACTCGCAACCTGGCGATTACGAGATTGCTTGCTTAAATAATACGGTTAAGAGTTCAATTTCCAAACCATCTAATCAAGAAAATACATCTTGACGTGATTATCGCATGTTAGTTGGGATTATTGTTGAACATCCTGTTGCTTATATTGATACACAAAATGATTTAGCAGAATCATTTATTAAGCGCCTCCAATTAATAACTAGACCATTGATTATGAAAGCGAAACTCCCTGTTTCTGTATGAGGACATGCTATTTTACATACATCAGCTCTTATATGCATCAGACCAACAAATTATCATAAATTCTCTCATTTGCAATTGGCTTATGGTCAGGAGCCAAATATTTTTCATCTAAGAATTTTTGGATGTGCGGTATATGTTTCAATTGCTCTACCACGACGCACTAAGATGGGTCCTCAAAGGAGGTTAGGTATATATGTTGGATATAATTCTCCATCGATAAATAAGTATCTTGAACTAGTGACTGAGGATCTTTTTACAACACTGTTTGTTGATTGTCATTTTGATGAGACAGTTTTTCCAACATTAGGGGGAGAAAATAAACATTGGAAAAAGAAGTAGATTGGAATGCTTCATCATTATCCCAATTTGATCTTTGAACAAAGCAATGTGAACATGAAGTTCAGAGGATAATTCATTTGCAAAATATTGCAAACAAATTGCTAGATGCATTCACTAATCTTAAAAGAGTGACTAAATCTCATATTCCAGCTATCAATGCTCTAGCTCGTATTGAAGTCCTTGAAGGACAACTTGTTGCAAATGAATCAAAGACACGCCTAAAGCGTGGTAGACCAATTGGTTCCAAACATTAAAATCTTCGAAAAAGAAAAGGAGAAATTGATAAGAATGTCCAAATGGAGGAAGTTGATACTCTAGAAGAGATCAGTGGCATAACTAATAATGAAACATCAAAATACCTGAAAATAATGAAAAAATCTCAATTAGTTATGTTACCATGGGAATGAAATGGAATCAACAAGAAAAGGTTGTTGATGATATCTTTCTATATAAAGTAGCGCTTGATGTTTTGAATGAAAGCGAAGATCTTGAAGCTAAATCTATTAGAGAATGTCGCAAAAAACATGATTGGCAAAAACGAAAAGACGCAATCTAGGTAGAGTTAGGTTCACTTGCAAAACGAAATATTTTTAGATCTATAGTCCAAACACTTGAAGGTATGACCCCTGTAGGGTATAAATGGGTTTTTGTGCAAAAAAGAAATGAGAATAATGAAGTCGGAAGATATAAAGCGCGATTTGTTACACAAGGTTTTACCCAAATACCAGGTATTGATTATGAGAAAACATACTCTCCTGTGATCGATGCAATTACATTTAGATATCTTATGAGTTTGGCAGTCTAAGAAAAACTTGAAATGCGTTTAATAGATGTAGTAACAACCTACTTATATAGATCTCTTAATAGTGATATTTATATGAAAATTACAAAAGGATTTCAAATGCCTGCAACATCTAACTCAAATTCTCGAAGAATTTATTCAATAAAGTTACAAAGATCTTTGTATAGACTAATGCAATCTCGACGAATGTGGTATAACTGTCTTTGTGAGTATTTGTCTAAACAAAGTTATAAGAATTATCCAATTTGTCCATGTATTTTCATCAAAAAAACTGGATCCACATTTGTCATAATTGTTGTATATGTTGATGATTTGAACATTATTGGGAGTCCTGAAGAACTTCCAAAAGTAGCATATTATCTAAAGAAAGAATTTGAAATGAAAGATTTTGGTAAAACTAAGTTTTGTCTCGACTTGCAGATTGAGCATTTATCGAGTGGAATTCATATTCATCAATCAACTTATACAAAAAAGATCTTGAAACAATTCTACATGGATAAAGCTCATCCATTCAGTACTCCAATGGTTGTTCATTCACTTGATGTGAATAAAGATCCTTTTCGGCCTCGAAAAGATACTGAAAAACTACTTGGTCCTAAAGTACTATATCTTAGTACCATTGGTGCATTAATATATCTTGCTAACAATACAAGATCTGATATAACATTTTATGTGAATTTATTAGCAAGATATAGTTCTTCACTTACAAGAAGACATTGGAATGGAGTTAAACATGTACTCAGATATTTTGGAGGCATAATTGATTTGGGTTTATTTTATTCAAATGAATCTCGAGAGCAATTAGTTGGTTATGCAGATGTAAGATATTTATCTGATCCATATAAAGCAAGATCCTAGACAGGCTATGTATTCACATATGGCGGTATTATTATATCTTGGAGGTCTACCAAATAAACATTAGTTGCTAAATCATCAAATCATGTTAAAATATTATCAATTCATGATGCAAGTCTAGAATGTATTTGGTTAACTTCAATGATTCAATATATTGAAGGGACTTGTAGTTTATCTTTGAAGAATGATGCTGCAGCAATATTATATGAAGATAATGTTGTTTGCATCATGCAACTAAAAGAAGGATACATAAAAGGAAATAGAACAAAACATATTTCGCCAAAGTTCTTCTTCACACATGATCTTCAAATGAATAATGATATTGAAGTTCACAAATTCGTTCAGGTGACAATTAAACAAATATGTTTACAAAGGCTTTACCAACTATATTATTTGAAAAGTTTGTTCATAACATTGGGATGTGTTGGCTTATAGATCTTAAATGATATTATCAATAGGGAGATAATAAAGAGGAGTTATTGATTAATGCACTGTACTCTTTTTTCCTTAGCTAAGGTTTTGTCCCATTGGGTTTTTCCTGCAAGGTTTTTAATGAGGCAGTCCAAACAATATTATAAGACTTCATAAGAATACATACTCTTTTTCCTTCTAGTTTTTTTTCCACTAGGTTTTATCTAGTAAGGTTTTAATGGGGTATATTCCAATATAAAATACATTCAAAGGGGGAGTGTTATGAATAATAATAATAAAATATTAAATGCCTTTGAAACCCCTTTGATATTTAGTATCATGTACCCTCTAAATCTCATAATATTCAAATTAATAAGATTATTTAAATGTCATCATTATGATTGATGTAACCTCCCATTCTAAAAAACTATGTAAAGGGGGTCTTGTACCTCATGAAATTATAAAAAAAAGAGAACAATTCTCTATTAAAATTCGTTCTTCTCTTTAGTGTTCTTGTGTTTTCTTTCTCTTCTCTTGAAGATATTCTTACATTTTTCAATTTGTTCTAGTTTGATTCATAACAATACATACATACATACATATATATATATATATATATATATATTAAATTTAAAAGAATTAATGCATGGAATCAATATGAGACTAGCTAAAGTTAAATCCCAATAGAGTTGCTTCTCATTTATATCGTAAAAGAATAGAATTACTTTTTTTTTAGGGTGATCTGGGTATTTGAAAGAGAAAAAGGAAAAACAAAAAAAATGCTAAGTAAACCTACTTATAAATTATTCCGCGCCCTATTGATCAGTATTGTTGGAGCTAACACACTACAGAAAGCAAACTCATATGACATCATAGTTGGATTGACATTTTTGGCGTAGACGTGGTCTTGATCATGCATGCATACAACCACATAAAACTTATTACCTTTTGGCTTATATTCTTTATTAGATCAAGATCCTAGATTATAAGGCAATAATAAAAAGCGTTTTTGAAAAACTTGCTATATTCACCCGTCTTCTAAAATCTTAGCTTGTATAATATGAAGTTTATTATTTTTTTTTGAAATACTTCCTTGTGGCACGCTGAGCAATTATAAAATCTTTCAAATTCATATATAAGATTATTTTTTAGAACATTTTCTAAATCTTTCAAATAATACAAGATTATCTTCTAGAATATTTCTTTTTTGGCATGTTTAAGTTAAGGAAGAAATTTTCTTTCCTTGATTTTACTCATCTCAGAGCTCAAATTGAAAGGAAAATATTTTGAAGTGATATTCTCAAAATATTATATACAAAATATTTTGAACAAATCATGTAACTTATTATAACAAGCTTTTGAATTTTAAATAATCTTCTTACTTCCATGAGCAATGAGATTTTTTTACTATAGTTATGCAACTAGTCATTTAATTTAGAAAGAAAGAGGAACTTTTGAGAAGATCTAGAGCTTGCATAACAACCATAAAGATTTGTCTTATCATTTTTGCAATTAAATATTTTATAATTATGTCAAACAGTAGATGCAACAGTCGACTTAGAAGATTCTGCTCCTATGAGAAGTTACAGGCTTGGCTACCTATGAATTCATATGAGTTTTGAAAACTCAAGCATGGGAGTGAAACTTGAAGAACCTAGTGCCTATTTTTATGGTGTTCACTTCTCCTTTATGCTTGAGCATTATTTTAAAAATATTGTCTTTATGGCCTTGTAAAGGTTGTGTTTGAGTAAGTTGACTCAAGAAGTTATAAGATTAGTGTAGTATGACCTAAAATGTTGTTGGAGGCTAATTAAGACTTATAAAAGTTTACGAGCAAGTTTGAAATAGGTGTGATTCATTTTCTTTTGACTAAGAATTTAGTTGTAAAGTGTGACATTAGTATTTCGGTCACTATGTCAATCTAGTTGACAGTTATACAAAATTTGTCTTGTTTTCACTATGAGCTTGGTTGTAAAGTGTGATATCTATGTATTGGTCACTTTGTTAATCTAATTGTAATAGTTTTATAATAAAATTCTTTATGTGGGTGTAGTCTTATAATTGTAGGCTTGGCTTAACTACATAAACAATCTCATATCTAATCTTATTTACTTCATTTTGCTTTATGTTATTTTATTTTGCTCCATCTTAATTATTTATTTTTAAGTCATAGTCACAAACCTAACATTTATAACCTAACCTTACCCTATACAATCTGTTCCCATCCTAATCGAAAAATAAAATAAGCCTATGCCATCTTTTTCCGACATTCCTCACATTCAAAAGAATTATAAAACCCGACGCTTTTCATCATTTTCTTCCTCCATCTCTCTCTTTCCCTTTTTCATTATTTCCCTTCTTTCTCTGTTTTCTCCTTTTTTTTCAACATTTTGTTAAAAAGCCATAGGAAAAATATGATGATTTGAGTATTCTCGTTCATGTTGAGGATTTTCAAAACCCAATTTCCTAAAAAATGTTTTTTTTTCTAATCTTTTATGTCTTTTTTACTTTTTAAATTTTTTTTTTCTAATGGTTAACACACCATCAAACAAATAATCTGAAAAATTATCTAAACATTAGAAGTTATGAACAGTGGGCTAGTTCAATGTGGCAATAGAGTTTTTATTTTAAATAAATATTAGTTCAACAATTTTAAGTAAAGATGTTTCAAAACTTACAAAAATAAGTGCGATTTAATATGAATCAAACTAGAACAAATTGAAAAAGTAAGAATTTGTAAGTATAAATTTTATTTCCACAAATGATGACATTGACCAAAGTCCTTTTAACATGATACATTTGAATGTAGCAAATTTTTTTGAAAACTTGGAAGAAAGATGTGATTGAATAAAGATGAATTTTTGAATTTTATTATTATTACTTTTGATTATGTGTATCACTTTTGTATGTTTGTTTTTCAATGTGTATTGCTTTTGTGTGTTTACTTTGGTATATTTTTTTTACTCATTTATATATAAAATAAAATATTTCTTACAAATATTTACTTTATTTTAATGAAGAAAATATGGATGTTCATGATCAAACTTTAGCTAAAATCAAGATAAAAAAATGAAGATATTTGTCTTGTAGACAGTGCTACGACACATACCATACTTACAAATAAAAAATATTTTTCTCACTTGCTTATGCAAGAAGCTACTGTTAGCACAATATATGGTAGTGTAAAACTTATTGAAGGCTTCGGAAGAGCTAATTTATTGTTACCTGAAAGAACAAATATTATTATAAACGATGCACTACTATCTACTAAGTCTCGAAGAAACTTGTTAAGTTTCAAAGATATTTAAAAAAATGGATATCATATCGAGATAATTAATGAAGGAAATATTGAATACCTTCATATCACAACTATGGTATCGGGTAAGAAACATGTATTACAAAAATTACCTGCTTTTTCTTCTGGTTTATACTACATGAATATTACAACAATTGAGATAAATGCTATAGTAAACAAGAAGTTTTTTAATACTGATGTCAATGTTTTTTAATATTTGGCATGACCGGTTAGGACATCCCGGTTCTATAATGATGCGAAAAATCATTGAGAATTCACATGGACATTTACTTAAGAACCAGAAGATTCTTAACTCTAGTGAATTCTTATGTGCTGCATGCTCTCAAGGAAAGCTTATTGTTAGACCGTCACCAACTAAGGTTAGAATTGAGTCTCCTGCATTTTTGGAACGTGTACAAGGTGACATATGTGGGCCCATTCACCCACAGTGTGGACCATTTAGATATTTTATGGTTTTAATTGATGCATCTACAAGATGGTCACACGTGTTTTTATTATCAACTTATAACCTGGCGATTACGAGATTGCTTGCTCAAATAATACGATTGAGAGCTCAATTTCCAGACTATCCGATCAAGAAAATATGTCTTGATAATGCTAGTGAGTTTACATCTCAAGCTTTTAATGATTATTGTATGTTAATTGGGATTATTGTTAAACATCCTATTGCTTATGTTCATACGCAAAATGGTCTAGCAGAATCATTTATTAAGCGCTTCCAATTAATAGCTAGACCATTGATTATGAGAGCAAAACTCCCTGTTTCTGTATGGGGACATGCTATTTTACATACAACAGCTCTTATACGAATCAAGTCGACAAATTATCATAAATTCTCCCCTTTGCAATTGGCTTATGGTCAGGAGCCAAATATTTTTCATTTGAGAATTTTCGGATGTGCGGTATATGTTCCGATTGCTCCACCACAACGCACTAAGATGGGTCCTCAAAGGAGGTTAGATATATATGTTGGATATGATTCTCCATCGATAATTAAGTATCTTGAACCAATGACTGGAGATATTTTTACAACACGGTTTGCTGACTGTCATTTTGATGAGATAGTTTTTCCAACATTAAGGGGAGAAAATAAATAGCTGGGAAAAGAAGTAGATTGGAATGCTTCATCATTATCCCAATTTGATCCTTGAACAAAGCAATGTGAACATGAAGTTCAGAGGATAATTCATTTGCAAAATACTACAAACAGATTGCCAGATGCATTCACCGATCTTAAAAGAGTGACTAAATCTCATATTCCAGCTATCATTGCTCCAGCTCGTATTGAAATCCCTGAAGGATAACTTGTTGCAAATGAATCAAAGACGCGCCTGAAGCGTGGTATACCAATTGGTTCCAAAGATAAAAATCGTAGAAAAAGAAAAGGAGCAAATGATTAGGATGTTCAAATGGAGGAGGTAGATACTCCTGAAGAGATCAATGACATAACTAACAATGAAACCCCAGAAGAGGTACATATACCTGAAAACAATGAAGAAATCTCAATTAGTTATGTCACCACGGGGATGAGATGGAACCGAAAAGAAAAGGTTGTTGATGATATCTTTGCATATAAAGTAGCGCTTGATGTTTTGAATGAAAGAGAGGATCTTGAACCTAAATCTATTGAAGAATGTCGCAAAAGACATGATTGGAAAAAATGGAAAGACGCAATCCAGGCAAAGTTATACTCAGTTGCAAAACAAAATGTTTTTGAACCTGTAGTCCAAACACCTAAAGGTGTGACCCCTGTAGGGTATAAATGGGTTTTTGTGTGAAAAAGAAATGAGAATAATGAAGTTGTAAAATATAAAGCGCGACTTGTTGCACAAGGTTTTACCCAAAGACCAGGTATTGATTATGAGGAGACATATTCTCCTGTGGTCGATGCAATTACATTTCGAAATCTTATGAGCCTGGCAGTCCAAGAAAAACTTGAAATGCGTCTAATGGATGTAGTAACAGCCTATTTATATGGATCTCTTGATAATGATATTTATATGAAAATCCCTGAAGGATTTCAGATGCCTGCAGCATCTAACTCAAATTCTCGAAGAATTTATTCAATAAAGTTACAAAGATCTTTGTATGGACTAAAACAATCTGGACGAATGTGGTATAACCGTCTTAGTGAGTATTTGTCTAAAGAAGGTTATAAGAATGATCTAATTTGTCCATTTGTTTTCATTAAGAAAACTGGATCTACATTTGTTATAATTGCTGTATATGTTGATGATTTGAACATTAGTGGAAATCCTGAAGAACTTCCAAAAGTAGCAGATTATCTAAAGAAAGAATTTGAAATGAAAGATCTTGGTAAAACTAAGTTTTGTCTCGGCTTGCAGATCAAACATTTATCAAGTGGAATTCATATTCATCAATCAACTTATACAGAAAAG
>JAJIYU010017115.1:0-11831 GCA_030144865.1 Tinospora cordifolia | reverse complement strand
TGCATAGTAGATTTAGCATTCATTAACTGTTGCATTCATTCACATTATTATTATTGTGCATTCATACATTGCTTTTCTAGAATACTTGTTCTAAGTTATAGATTAGGTTACGTTACTCACTGAGCCGCTGTGGACAAAATTAGCTTACTACTCTAACATTTCAGGTTCTTCTTCTGTGGATAACGGGAAGAAGGTGGTCATTGCGTGAAACGCACCTCGTTTACTTCGGTAGGTTTTCTCACGTGGTTTACTGTTTTGAGATTTAGTATAATGAATAGGAAGTGAGAAAAATATTGTAGATATTTTGAATTAGGCATTTCGCTACTGCTACATTTAGGACAATGTATATATAATTAACTTTTGTATAAAAAAAAATTCTACTGTACTTATTTGTTATAGTTGTTTCCTCATTTATTAAGATTTCTATGATAGTGTTATATATATGGTGTTGTGAAAAGACTTAATAGTGTTTTGGGCAAGCTCAATTTGGGAATGAGTTTGTCAGAACACTGTGCCAGTCGATTCGTCCTTCTCCCTAAGGAAGGGGTCCCGACACTCAAAGACCCTAAAAATAAAACTAAATAAAACTAAATAAAACTATATATATAATATCTGCATAGGAATGATTATAAATGATTAAGTCAATGATCAAATAAAATTAACACGGATAGATTAATAGTAATCTTGAAGAAATAACATAAATTAATGTAGCGCCTATTTGATTATTTAACAAATAATGTACATTGAATTGGATCGTGAGAATAATGATAAAAAAAAAATAAGCGTGTGCCAATTATGAAATTAGAATTTTGAATTTAATTATGTTTGAAATTTAAATTTAAAATTTACACCATATAATATAAAATTAATTAATTAGTAAATAAAACAGAGTTTCTCTAAAATTTAAGTAATAGGGACGACCCAAAAGGAGAAGGGAATAAAAAGAATAAATGAAAGATGTGGTATTTATTGTTTTCGAAAAAAAAAAAGAACTTCAGAATTTAATGGGAGAATTTTATGTAATCATAAAGGGCGAAGGAGTGAATGACATCCACCAAGAATTTCTCAACTTACCAAGATTAGGCCATAATGAAGATATTGTATAACTTTTTGGTCTCATCATCTAAAATAATCTCGTTTCCTTATTAGCCTCATTCTTTCTTCACACCATGAGCATAAAAAAAGGAAAAAAAAAAAAACAAAAGCAAAGAAGTTGTAACGACCCTTATTTTTTAACATTAAGTCGACGGGTTCAACATATATTTTTATGTTTGAATTAATAAATTATAAATGAAAATACATAATTTTACGATAATTATATTAATTAATGAGTGTGTTAATTGAGAAATAAAAATAAATAAATAATAATGAATGAAAAGAATTAATCATATGTGTGTGTGTGTGTTGGTTTAGGTATGTGTGTGTGTGTGTAAAGATTAGTTAAAGGGTGAGGAGGTTGGAAAAAAATGATGAGAAAAATAATTAAATGAAATGAATTAATCAAATGAAATAACTATTATATATATAATGTGCTTGGTGGAAAAAAATAAAATAAAATAATTATATATATATATAATAGATAAGATGAGCCATTAAATTTGACTATTTAGAATCTTGCATGGGACCCACCTCCAAAATTTTTCTTATAAATAGATAAGTTGATCATCTCCTTTTGTTCATTCTCAATTCAAATATTCTTGCTCACCACTCTGAGAATGGGAGAGAAAAAAAAGAGAGAAGAAAAAAGAAAGAAAAAGAAGAAGAAAAGCAAAGAAAAGGGAAAAAGAAATTCTTAATAAAGGTATTAATTTATTGTGTGACTCAAAACTATGATGTATTTTTTCTAAGAATGAAACTACACAATATATATATATATATATATATTATTGTGTTCAAATTAACGAGTAGAATATAAATATGTACATTATTTGTACCGTTGTAGACCCTAAGAATTTATATAGTGATTGAAAGTTGACACATAGAGGGTATATCTACTAACACTAAAATTTTAATTGGTAGGTACTAAAATTTTCAAAATTACGACACTAAACTTAAGATTTTTGGAGGTCAATCAATATATTGAATTTGTATGTATGTAATTTGAAGATTAATTAATAAATATAGAAAAAATTTATATAGGGTGAAATAATGTTGAATAATAGGAAAAAATGTTATATAATATTATATACCATTATGAAAAACTTATTAGGAAAAATGTGTAATATAGGAAATTATATCTATGCATTAAACTATCAAATTTATAAAAGTGGTTGGCTATTGTATACCAAAGGTGAAACATATGTCGATAATATATATTTTTAGTATTTTAAATCAATATTAGAGGCTTAGTTGACCTTGTTAATCACGTTGATCCTATGGATTAGACAGATCGACGAGGGTTAGGTTTAGATAGAGTTAACTATAATTGACCAAAAACCATAAAGTTAGATTTGAGCCAAGTTTTATATAGATATATTTAAGAAACTAAGTTGATCATGCAAGTTCAAACATCAATGGGACACAACTGGTCAATAAAGAAGCACTGGGAGCTGAGCATCCTTGTGAGTAGTGTTTTCTAATTTATTACTTAACTTGTTATTCTATTATAAATGAAATATTATTACATATTGAAATGCAGTTACAATCTTTAAATGTGATTTAAATGAAAATATGCACCGAATATCAAGGTCCAAGTACAGGTTAGGATGTTAGATGTGGTAGAGCATTGAAGACAAGTGGTTGTCGTACATGGGGGTACGGTTGACCCAGGTCTATCAATTAGGCTCTTTTAGAACATTGAGGACGAGTAGTTGTCGTACCCAGGGATACAGTCAATATAGGTCTATTAATTGGCTCTCTATAGAAGATCTAAGGTCGTTATACATGAGGTATGAGCTGGCGAATCCCTATGATATGATATAAGTATATGCCTAACCGTCGGGTATCACTCGCTCGAGTCGATTTTTTATTGCCTTGTAGGCTATTAAGAGCTTTGCATGTGTTTTCGGCATTAAAACCATTTTTAAAATGGAAGGTGCATGATTGCATTGTGGATTTAGTATTTATTAACTATTGCACTCATTCATATTATTATTGTTCACACATACATGACATTATTTTTTTAGAATTCTTGTTTTAAGTTATAGATTATGTTACATTACTCACTGAGCCACTGTGAACAAAATTGGTTCACTACTCTAACATTTCATATTCTTCTTCAGCAGATAAAGGGAAGAAGGTGGTCATTGCATAGAGCACACTACGTTTATTTTGGTAGGTTTTCTCACACGGTTTACTATTTTGAGATATAATATAATATATAGGAAGTGAGCAAAATAATGTAGATATTTTGACTTAGACATTTTTGCTACTACTACATTTAGGAGACTGTATATATAATTGACTTTAGTTTAACTTAAAAAAATTATTGTAATTATTTGTTCTAGCTGCTTCCTCATTTTTTATGATTATTTTGATAGTCTTATGTATGGTGTTAAGAAGAGGCTTAACAGTATTTTGAGCGAGCTTAGTTTGAGAATGAGTTTATTAGAACATTGTGCTGGTCGGTTCGTCCTTCTCCCTAAAGAAGAGGTCTCGACAGAAGTCTACTGAAATGTCATTCTAAACTACACACTAAGCATTACTAATAGCCATCAACCAATCAAAAATTATGCAACACTTATCTCTATTTTTCCTCAACCAGTCATTCACCCCTCTCTCTTCATTGTCATGTAAATAACCTACCAAGGAAGTTTACTAAAACAGTCTCCACGGGCCTGCAAAACCAGCAAGAAAATTATCAAGATTTTCCCTCTTTTACCCTTGTGAACATATTCGAATCTTCTCAACTATCCCAAGGTAATGTTCTCTTTCTTCTTTTTTTCATTTTGATAGTCATCTTTTATTTTCTCAATTTTTGGGTCATAGAACCAACAACAAATATAGGTTATTTCATGATCTTTGAGATCTCAAATCGCCACCAAAGGTTCTTAAGAAAATGACCTACATAACCTTGAATATACCTCTTTGTACTTAATGACAAATCAATTTCTTTTTATTTTGTACCTCTATCCAAAAAGTTGTCTAATATTCTATACGACTAAAAATTGAATTTCTTTTAGGATTTTAGTGCACATTGGATTCATTAAAATTGCTCAACAAAACGATTAGCAATAAGGGACAACATCTTAAACTTTACTCGTTAATTTCTATATTTAGTATATATGTTAGATTAGGTTGTTTAGCCTAGGAAATGAATTTGTTATTGATTAATTCATGGTTATTTTGTTTAGAAAATTTTAAATTTCATTGTTTGTAATCAAATTACCTATGCATAGATGTTGAACATAGTGCAAACTTTATTATTTCATGAAAACTGAAAATAAATATTTATTTCAATCATTTAGACAATTGTAATAGTCTTTAGAAGTGATTGAAAAAAACCATATTATTAATTTACATGAATATAAAGTAGGATATGACAACATGCATAAAAGCATGTAGATATGTCTTGAATAAGATAAAAAGCTGTGCAATTTAAATTTTGTGAAAAATGCTATTATAATATTTAACTAGAAAACTTTTAGAATTAACTCGCTGGAAAATAATACAAAAAATCATATTAAAAAAATAAAAATATACATTTATATTTTAGAACACGTAAAATTGACATAGAAGATTACATAGATATGTTTCAAAGCTTGAAAATTTAATGATAAGGTATAAATTAAAAATTAAAAGAAATAAAGTGCAAACTAAACACCTAAAAATAATTAAGAATTACTTAAAAATATAATAATAATATACATTTATTAATTATAGACTTAAAGTTATGAATAAAACTCTTAATGCATTAAGAAGACTGTTTAGTGAAATATAATTGAAAATATAAAAACTAAAAAATAAGAATATCCAGAAAAAAATTAGAATCTTAAGCTAATGAAAACTAAATTAAAAAAAGTATAAAATAAATAAATCTTAATTAAAAATATTGATGCACTTAAAATAAAGATTTTTAAGTGTTTATACTAAACATTAGATCCAAATATATAATACCCCGCCTCTCCCTTATGGCTTACACTAACTAGTTCTATTTCAGAGGACGTAATTACCGTATTGCCCTTGAATCAATAAGCACTTTCAAATATTATGTGATTCAAACAATTCATTATTTTCAGTTGTAATTAAGACTGTAATACCCCAACTATTTTCCTATATATATATAGGTATGCATATGTGATTTAATTGATTAAGTAGTATTAGTATAAACACATGCATATTTATTAATTAGTACCTAAATATGTGACATTTTAATTGATACATATTAATTTGTACATATACATATGATATACAATTAATTATTTAATTAATTGGGGTAAAAGTGTATATATAGGCACAGATATATATATATATATTTAAAATAAAAAATAAAAACAATAACTTGGCGCATGGGCTGGGCCACGTGCATAGGCTAGCTCACTGGGCCGCTCGCGCAAGCCCATGCGCACAAACATATATAAAAAAATTTTAAACACAAAAAGAACGAAAAAATACCCGAAAAATTTTGGAAAAAAAACACAAAAAAAACCTAATCTCTAACCCTAAAACCCTAGCCGCTAAGACATAACAAAAATGGAAGTTTTCCTTATTTGAAAGGTAAAAAATGACGAATCTAACCCTATAAGACTCTATATAAACTCCCTACTCAACCCATTTCATTCATCCCTAAGCAAGAGTTGAAATTCCTTTTGCTCTCTATTTGTCTTCTTCTTGGCAACCTTAGTCATCTTTCTTCTTTTTTCTTGAGCTATTCTAAATAGCTTATGAAGTAGTAGCAACGAAGTGTTACAAAATTTGGAAAGCGATCTCAAGGTGAAGTTCTTTCCTTTCTTTTAATTTATTATTTTGATTTAAATAATGCTTGCTTGCCTTATTGGTTTAAATTTATTCTTGTCCTTTTTATTTATATTATTCAATTATTATACTACTTATGACCAAGAGAGTATGCTCTGTAGTTGCATTTTGTATGATCTTCTACATTAGAAATCGAAAGTCAATATGAATGTTATACTGTTAGAGTTATTATTTATCATACATTATTATATTGTTTATGACCAAGAGAGTATGTTTTGTAGTTGTGTCTTGTATGATCTTCTACATTAGAAATCGAAAGTCAATGTTTTCATAAATGTGAATGTTATTTAATTACTATTGTAATATTTATTTATTATTACTCATATACACAAAAATAAGATTAAATAAGATTTCAACCATGTACTACTATGGGGACGGACTTTCTATGTTTCATGTAGAAATGGAACTAGTTGTCAAGACTGACACCAGAATAGAACGGGTTCAGGAATGATCCCACTAAAGATGGGATTGAGTTTTAAAATTGATCTCTCTCCCTAAATTTGGAGCATAGAGGTTACGCTCGTTCGGTCTAAATTACGACTAAAATAATATATTGTTTGAATCGATTTAATCACTGAAGTGTTTGATATGCTTGTATTATTTGGTTGAAATAATAAATTAAATACATGAAATGATTCACTGGGCTTTTTAGCTCACCCCCTCATTTTTCCACACTTTAGAAAAATTAAATTGTTAGCCTACGTGGAAGGATATTTATTAGGAATTCTTTTTATTTATTTCATTATAGGGCACATGGGCCCAAGCTAAATTATTTATTTCAGTTTCAAATTTATTTTCTCCGTAATAGATCAATGTACTCAAAATCTTAGAATAAATAAATAAAAAATTTTATTTATGATGCTATGAAATATTTTTGTACATAAACTTATATGCACAGGAAGTCTCTTAGAAAGAAGAATGTAACACGAGCCAGTCTCCTGGGCGGCCCAAGATTATTGATCAAAGAAAATTAGACCGTCAAATGATGTGGACGATGGGGCTCGAGAGGCAGGGTGTTACAAAGACCAAAAGGGATTAACCTCTGTCTTCCAGACCTGAAGAGGGAGATCATTCCTAAAACTCAAACTCTTCTTGATGAAGTGGGATCACTCCTGAAAGCTCAGTTCACTATGGAGTTAAACCTGACACCCAGTTCTAAGTCAAAGGCCTGGCATGATTGGAACATATACAAAGAAATCCTTTTTCGCACCTATACATGGTTAGAATTTCAATTAATCTTTGATTAAGTGTAAAAATATAACATCCATGTAAATAAACTGAACTTAAACAAAAATTAAACATGCAAGCATGGTAACAACACAACATACATATTTATTAATGTAAACCTAAGCATGCATATTCTACATGGCATGTAAAATAACTGATCATGCATATTCAGAGTATCACTTATATGCAAGTCTTATTTAAATCAAAACAATAAAGTAAAAGTTGAAAATCATCTCCACCTTAAATAACAAACTCATTCTTGAACATTCAGTTGAATCTCTTTCAAATCCCCCCAACTGCTAGCACAAAAATTTGCACAATACTTCGTTACTACTATTTCAATTGTTGTTTAGAACAACTAAAGAAAGAAAAGGGATGTTAAGAGGGAGGCTGAGAAAGCAAGAAGGACTTGTTAGTTTTTATTGGGATAAAGAGAATGGGAGCCCATGCGTGGTTTAAATAGAGTTCAAATAGATGGGATTTGACAAGTTTGGAGTGTTCCCAACATAGGAAACTTGCTATTTCTTCAATGTGGCACACAAGGATTTAGAAATAAGGGTTTCCAGGGCTCTTCTGTGCACAAAACCTTCTTTTTTTAGATTCTTCGTTGTGTTACCACAGTAGGGGACCGTAGTAACAATTCACAAAATTTTGTTTATTTTTTTGAAAAATCAAGGCATTACTGCGATAGCGAAATAACATGGCACATATCTTTTTTTATATTTCTATTTTCCCTTTTTCTTCTATTTTCTCTTTTTGTTTTCAATTTCTTGTATTTCTATTTCTCATTCATCTCTATTTCTTGTATAATACATTGAAATGAAGAGAAACTTGCTAATTCTTGCAAACCAAAATATATAATTTAATTAACTCTACTTACTGTATTATAATATTTGGTAACTCTTGTTATTTGACATTTTTATTTAAATATCGAATTATGGTTTCATTTGCCAACCCTTTATTCGCACCAAAATTTCTATAAAATTCTCAAAGTTGATTTTTCTTGATTTATTTTATTTAATTTTATTTATTGAATTTCATTCAATTTTTTGGGATATTACATCTAATATCACATCCAAGTTGAAATCCTCAACTATTAGTACATCTGACCCTTTTTTCATCTTGTTTGTTAAATCTTCTACTCAAGTCATTCATCATTACATTGGCCTTCCCTGGATGGGTATGTAATTAGAAATCATAACCCTTAAGGAAATTCATCCATCTCCGCTGCCTAAGATTTAACTCCTTCTGAGTGTAGATATACTTTAGACTCTTGTGATCCGAGAATAGATCAAATCTTTCTCCATAAAGATAGTGTTTCCAAATCTTTAGGACAAATACAATGACTGTTAATTCTAAGTCATGTATTGGGTAATTTTGTTCATAAACCTTTCTTTCTTGTATTAATACTACACCCAATATATTCTTCGAAGCATCTGTATATGGAACATATTTGACACTATGAGTAGGAGTGACTAATATGGAGGCGAAGGTCAATTTCTTCTTCAATTCTTGGAATGATTGTTCACATTTC
Organism: Tinospora cordifolia; assembly: GCA_030144865.1. Taxonomy (NCBI): domain Eukaryota; kingdom Viridiplantae; phylum Streptophyta; class Magnoliopsida; order Ranunculales; family Menispermaceae; genus Tinospora; species Tinospora cordifolia. The sequence continues at coordinate 3,157 of JAJIYU010017115.1, read as the reverse complement.
TCATCCCAATTAAACCTGACTCCTTTTCTGATTACCTTGGTCATAGGTTCGGCTAACTTTGAGAAGTCTTGGATAAATCTACAGTAATATCCTGCCAAGCCTAAGAAACTTCTAATCTCTATAATTGTTTTGGGTTGCTTCCGCCTTTTTAGGATCTACCGAGATGCCTTCAACTGCTATATAGCCAAAGAACTTGACCATCTTCATTTGGAACTCACACTTGTTGAACTTGGCATATAATTGGTTTCTTCTAATTGTCTCCAATACAATCCTCAAGTGCTCTACATGTTTAGCTTCCGACTTGGAGTAAATTAGGATATTGTCCACAAATACCACTACAAACTGATCAAGGTATTGTCTGAATACTCATTTCATCAAATACATAAATGTCACTCATGCATTAGTTAAAACAAATGACATTACTGTTAACTCAAAATGCCCATACTGAGTCCTAAAGGTTATCTTGTGTATGTTTGACTTTCAGATTCTCAACGAATGATATCCTGACCTAAAATCAATATTGGAGAAATGAGTGGCTCCCCTCAATTAATTGAATAAGTCATCTATCTTTGGTAAGGTATACTTATTCTTTACTATTGCTCAATTTAGCTTTCAATAGTCAACACACAACCTTATGGATCCATCTTTCTTCTTCATGAACAACACCGGAGCTCCCCATGGTGATTCACTTGGTCTGATGAATCCCTTTTCTTAGAGCTCTCCACTGGTGTCATTCCACAGGGAGGAACAACAATGGGATTGGCTGCTGGGTGAACTTTGATTTTGAATTCTACTTCTCTATTCGGTTATAGTCTTGGTAAATCATATAGAAATGCAACTTCATAATCACAAACTACCTCTAAGTTCTAGATTCTCTTCTCTTCTTTAGTGCCCTCCTCTAAGAACTTCTAGAAATCCTCTTCCTCCCTTAAGTAGCTCAACATTGCTATCATCAGGCTTCTAGGTAACCTCTGCATATCGCCATTGATTCTATTAATATCTCCTAAAAGTAATGTTATTGTTACCCTCCTCTTGGGATAATCTATTTGTGCCCGATACTAGGTTAACCAATCCATCCCCAATATTACATCATATCCATAAAATGGAAGTACGCAAAGATCGGCTGAAATTAGCTTACCTCTAAATTGAAGGTCACAACTACATGGTTTTTTTAAGGTAATGGTAGTTCCTATGGTTGTGGATATAGTTAATATCACAAGCAAGGTATTTGTTACTAGTTGCAACCTATCTACTAATTGTTCAGCAGCAAAATATTTGGCAGAACTTGAATCAAACAAAAGTTTTACAATAATATTAAATAATAAAAATGTACCTTCTACTACAAGAATTTGTTCATCCTGAACATCTGCATCAGCAAAAACTTTGGCCTAACTTTGTCCAACACCTAGTTGTGGTTTAGATTCTGACCTTGGTTAATATTCTGTTAGGGTTGTTGCTATTGCTTAACTTGAGGATGATCAGTTTGTCATCTTGCCTGATTATACTATCGCTGTTGTTGCTGAGGAGCTTGAGCTTTGGTAGGGCAAAACCTTGCAACATTTCTTTGCTAGTTGCAGTGGAAACACAACCTTTGTCATTTGGCTTGCTCCCTCTACTCCTCTTTAGCATGGTTAGGTCGTGCTTAGGGATACTGCTGAACTTCCTGCCGAATCTTGGATGCCTTACTACCATTATTCTGCTCTTGTTCCCATTCCCTGCCTTTTGGTCATTTTCTAGCCTCTTGTGGTCGCTCTTTAGAGACTATTCATCATTAATGTCTCTTTCGATCAACTGAGCTCTAACTACTATCTCCTTGAATGTAGTTTTCCTTAGGGGAATGATTAGCTTCCTAATTTCCACCCGAAGTCCTTTCGCAAACTTATCTGCCTTAGTCTACTCATCTCTAACTAACTCTGGTACAAATCTTGACAACTCAGTAAGCTTTCTTACATATTCAGTTACTGTCATGGTCTTGTGAGTCAATCACACGAACTCCAACTATAGTTGTTTAGTAGTAGCCATGGAGAAGAAATTATCGTAGAATAACTTCTTGACTTGCTCCCATGTCATGGTTGAAATATCCGTTTCTAGATTATTCATGATCATCCCCCACCAATAATAAGCAGGTCCAATGAACTGATGCATTACCAAAGCTCTCATCTAGGGTTACTTGCCCCCAAAACATTAAGATGTTTGTTTATATCTGGAAAACATACGTTAGCTGCCATATGATGCGCCTTGCCATCGAAGGTACTCAGATGCAACTTCTAAAATTTGATCAGTAAGTTCATTTGTTCTTTGTCCTCAACAACAATTTGCTTTGGTCCTACTGGACCATTTGGCAATGGAAGCTTATGAGCCCAAGGTTGGGATTGTGGCTAACTGGAGGTGGATTTTGTGCCTGACATAGAGCCCTCATAATGTACTCAACCACCTATCGAGTAATTTCTGCCAACATCTCTGGCAACTAAGCCACTTTGGCACCTTGTAAAACACAACCACGATCTTAGTTTCCATTTTCTAATAATTGAAACTTGAAATACACATATCAAAGATGGGGAAGGAAGTTTTACCTTAAGAGATGATCACGAAATGGCCATAGAAACACTCCTCCAAAACTCTAATCAGCCACTGTCCAACTATTCTAGATTTTGACAATGCTAAGTGCCCTACCATGGTGACCATTTTTCTCTCCTATGGCTATGAGATTGGCCAAGGGAATGTAGGGTCTTAGAGAGGGGTATGAGAGCTCTCCAATAGCAGTTTTTACAGCTCGTTTGGGTTTGGAATGAAGGAAAACAAAGGTGATGAAGTGAGGATAATGAACTATACATGTGTCCACAACATGGGTTTTGTTGCATGTATGCGACATCCTTGCATGGCCAAAACACTTACCATGTGGCCATCCACATGGATCTTGGGTGGCCATGCAAGGAGCCTTGTAGGCCAGACCCATGTGCTTCAGTCAACAGCTTTGCTAGATAACAAAATTGTGACCCCAAAACCACTGGTTGTGCTTAGTTTGTCGATGGGAAAGGAGGGAAGAGAGAGAAGAAAGTGGGGAGGGGGGGGGGGGGGGGGGGGGGGGGGGGGGGGGGGGGGGGCCGGGGGGGGGCCCCCCCCGGGGGGGGCCCCCCCCCCCCCCGGGGGGGGGGGG
>JAJIYU010017114.1:0-11824 GCA_030144865.1 Tinospora cordifolia | reverse complement strand
AACATCAGTTTAAGGGAGGGATTGTTGGTTGAATTAGTTACAAAGTAGTTTTTACATGTTTAGATTAGTGGGGTTGTGATAGCTACTTTTGTGGAGTAAGTAGGGTTGTTGCTACATGTTTAAATTAGTGGGGTTGTGATAACTACTTTAGTGGACTTTTCGGTTGGTGTAAAGCCTATAAAGGCTTTTGTCTTGTTTTGTTTTAATATAGAAAGAAATTTATGCAATCTAGAGCATTGTTCTTTTCTTTGTCGTTTTCTTCTTTCTTTGTGTCTTCCTTTTAAGGCATTGGATGATGCCAATGTACTCGAGTATAGCTGCAGATGCGACACGAGTAAGGGTAGTGATCCCTGATAGTTTGACCTCTTTTCGGGATAATGGTCCTTGAAGGGCTAATCTAGTTAGATCTTCTTCTTCGGAAGTACGTATCGGAGGGTCGACCTATGTTTTGATTAACGGTTCTAAAAGGTTGATTATTACTCAGGAAAGGTCTAAGAAGATAAGACTCAAGATTGATGGTATCACTTAGGAATGAAACTGAGTTATGCATTGAGACACTAAGTCTAGGAAAAGACCGAGTAATGCCTTCTTGGCAACAGTGGGTCATAAATAAATTAAAAGACATTAGGGCCTAGGTTAGAGATGGATAACGTTTTGAACGCACACTTGTTTGGGAGAAGCCTGTATCTCCAGTCCCTATGTAGGATAGGGTGCGCATAGGGGTTTGGGAGGATGGAGGAATCGTAGACTTGGAGAATGACGGACCATGTTTGGTGAGTGATCAATTTCTTTGGCTGAACTTGTACGCACTGTATGGTACTGGGATGGAGCAATCCAGTACGATTGGTCTTGCATCACCCTTAAAATACGTCTGTGGGTGCACTGTCTTGCTAAACTAAAGGATCTGGTTAAACATGGTGGGACATCTACAGTCATGGACATTGAGACACTTGCGCCATTGTATGGGTGTAATGTAATTTTGGGTGGAAGTCTGTGTGGAAGGGCGAGGGTATTATGGATGCCTAGACCCAGAAGCACAGATGGAAGCTGGGGATTGCATTATGCCAACGTGTATTGTTTGCTTGCTTATTGGATGATTGGTTCTAATATATGTAGTATAATTAATTTGAGTATATACTCGAACTATTGTACCTAGAAATAAATAAAATGCTGCCGACTTAGAAGCGTAAACTCTTAAATCACTGAGACAAATAGAGAACTTAGACACAATGAACCTAGCGTCACAGTAACACGATAACAAGAAGAGTATAGATGGGTTATTCATCATAAGAATAGGCTATTAATCATTTGTGATAAATGGAATTTGTGTTTCATTATGATTAAAATTTATGGGGTACGAAATCAAATGTTGATTTTTAAATAGTGTTGAGAGAAAAATGGCTTGAGATGAGAGTAGAGATAAGCTAGAACAGAGAAATTATAGTACCCTTGTGGTAGGGGTAGCAGTAGAGGCAGTGGTGATTTTTTAGAGATTACAGCAGAGATCTCACAGAGTGTGATGTTAGAGGTCACTTAGAGGATTATGGAACAAGTGGTAAGAACCCTGTAGCCAACATTGACACCACAGCCGCCAGTACTGATACAACCATAGACAGAGCCACAGATTTCACCTTTACCACAAGTTCATCAAGAGGCTGGATTTTCCAACATAGTGTCACAAACTTGATTAGTTAGTTATGATAGAGAGCATCGAGAGTTGTTGGTCAAATTTCGAAAGCTGTGACCCAGTACATTTGAGGGAGACTGCAGCGAGAGCATAGATGATAGAGTATGATGACTATATAAGTGCCTATTTTAGCTATCTGTGCCAGAACCCTAACTCAAAAGCTACACTTATTCACCACACAAACTACCAGACTACATGATGAATGAAAATAAAAATGCCTAAACAGCTCAAATCCATCCCAAGAAAGAGCATACATTAGATTGTTGGTAAGCCTCCATATTTCTTTTATAGAAATGTCATGGATTTCATTCATGATACCTAGGTTAGTATAACACAGTTCCTATATTTAAACATGCCAGAGTCAGTGAACTCATAATTCTTCTTAGCGTTAACTTGGAAAGAAGGCGACATTCACAATCTTTCCATTGAAAATAAGACGCATATTATTCCCAAATCACAAATGACAATTGAAGACGTAATACCTCAAGTTAAAAGGTGGTAACCATTGTGGAACACTAGGAAACAATTGAGCTGCAACAATTCAAAAACCCATAGAACAACAAACTGACATCCTTTATCATTGTAAGATGATGAATATAATGGGGATTGACAAGTACATTAGCTATATCCATGAGTTTGATGAATAAGATCTGGCTGAAGATTATCTACGCAAGATCAAAGTGGCATAGCAAAAACGAAGTGGCCCATTACAAAGTGTAGATCGACTGACAAAGATAGTTTACTTCTTAGCTATTTGATCTACAGACTTAGTAAATAAGCTGAGGGAGTGGTATATTCTAAAAATTGTTGGACATACCATTTGAATGTTAACTTGATCTAAATTTTAATGACGAAATTTTATTTAAGGGGGTAGGTTGTAATACCCCAGAATCTCACGAATGTGTACACATCATAATTAAAATAAAAATGTAATACCCTAGATTCTCTATACTCAATTAAATGAAATTTATCATCAATTCAGTAAAATTGAGTGCAAAATGAAACCGAGCTCATTTCTGGGCTAATTTTGGCAGGTTTCAAAACTTTCATTTAGTGACTCGTAGGGACCCAAAACAATCTGAAATGAAGTAAGTAACATAAACCAACTAATTGGACAACATATCCAAAAATTAGAATGATTGGTCAAGGCTAGAGTTTTCAGTTGCCAAACGCCTTTTAGTGGGGTCCAAATTTAGAAAGAATTAACATTTAGGGTACTTTGAAAAATTGAAATGACCTAAAATGAAATGAAATGACATGAACTAACAAAATAAATGAAATATCTAAAAATCAGGACAATTGGACAAGATTTTGATTTTCATTTGCCTATTATCCTCAATGGGTCTTAAATAAGGAAATTTTTTGAGGGAAAATTATCTTGGGCCAAACCATACCTTAAAATTTGCATTAGGTTCGTGTGATTCTAAAATATAGGTTATAAATCATAATTTCTTGTAAATAAGGAGATATTAATTTTTATTTGATTTTTGTGAACCTATAAAGTCATGGCCACGCAAAGCATGTGCAAGTCACATGGGTAGAACACCATGATTATGTGCACCCCCACCCTACCCAAAGTTTCATGGGATGTGTTCCTTATTTAAATCCATACAAAATGATCCTATGTACCATGCAAATGATTCAATACACCAAACCTATGAGAAGTTTTCCCATGGTTAGAAACCAAGACAAGTGATCCCATGTACCAAGATAATTGATCATGTGTACTCATGCACCCTAAAAATGTCTACAGCATGTGTGTGTGCTCCACATGTGCCAAATTCCAAATTAAGAGAGTTTCCTAGGATTCCTAGGACCTTGCTCTTATGTCCCTCAAGTTTGATCATGTACTTACCAGCCACCTTTGCTCAAGGAAACAATTCCTTAATAAAAAACGCCAAAATTAGAAGTGTTTCTATGCATATTTGTGTGATGACCAAGCAAGAAACAAGCAAAGGAAAGTTGCTAAGTGCCCAAATCTGATTCTATATGGATGTCCCAACTGAATTAGAACATAGTTTAGACACATTTTGTGTTAACACTTGGTTAGGAAACAAAATTGTGCTCATATCTTTGGAATAAGAATCCTAGTGTGCCCACTTGCCTAAACCATGAACAGACTTGCGCAAACTATGAGCACATTTGCCCAAACCATGCAAAAACGTCCTAGATATGTATGGAAAGGTTTTCTTGTGATCTTTCCTAAAAATTTCCCCCTTGTGCTCATGAACATCTATAAAAACCTGCCCTCTTGCTTACATTCATCTCATCCCAAAGCAAAGAGTTGACACTTCTCTCTTTGCTTGTTCTTGGCCTTTTCTTGGCACCTCTTCTCACTTCTCTTTTCTCTCTTGTGTGAGAAGTTTTGATTTCAGTATTTTAGAGATTTTTTGAAGTAGTTTTTGTTGGTGGTTAAAAGTTCTTGAAGTTCTAAAAGTAATAAATAAGGGGAACCTCTGCCGGATTCAACAAGAAACTCAGATTAAGGTGAAGGGAATTTCTAGAACACTATCTTCTTACTTTAAATTCCTACCATGTTCATGCATGTTTAGTTTAGATTTCAGCAAGTTTAATCATGTCTCAATTTTAGTTTAGCATATTTTTATGTTTTAATCACTCACGAGAGCATGCCATGCTTAGAATCCATGTTTAGGATTCTTTTCAAAGTTTCAAGCATGCCATATGATGTTTTCATGCTTTCTTGGTTGTTTAAAATTTTCAAATTTATATTATGAATTTCTTTTATGATTATGTGATCTTAAACATAAGAAAGTGAAGATAAGAACCGCGCATTGTCATGGTGACCAGTATGGGTGCTTTGGGTATTTTTAACACATGCTTGGAGTATGTGGTTGCAAAGTGCAACTAAGAGATACTTGGTATGTGACATCCAATGGAAGGTAACAAATAAATTTCTTTCCACCCTAGAGTGGGGTATCTAAATTAAGGACATCAAGGAAGTAGAACCCGTTTCAGTCACAACGTCAACTTGACCAATTTGATATATGAATCAGTTAATGTTTGAAAGTGTGTGAATTAGGATGTGTTAGAAATTTTGAAATAATAAACTAGTTGTTTGATGGATGATCCATTGGGCTATGTGCTCCCCCCTCTCTTTTTAACATTTTTAGGAAATTGAATATGATGGCAATGAAAATTTTTTGGTAGCTAAGTTTAGAAAGCTTATATTTTCTTTTATTCAATGTAAGGGCATGTTACCAAGTTTTGTTTTGTTAGATTTTCGTTGAATTTTTATTTTTAATTAAAGAGTTATGTACTCAAGTTTATGGTTTAATTTAAGAATGTAAGTTTCTTTATTTTATTTTAATAAATAAAGAGTTTGAAGTATTCATTTTTTTTTTACTTGTATTGCACTTGTTGAATTGAATATTAAGCACAACAAAAAGTGTATTTATGAGAGATTTCAATAACTGTTAGAACAAAGGAATTGATATGCAAATTGTGTACTTGTAAATATAACATACGACCCAACCCTCCTTGTGGTTGAGCTTAAACCTATTTCTAGGGGGTTGGGGTGTTACAAACGTGGTATCAAGGCTCAATCGGTAGATGCATTGACTAGAATTAGAAAGTCAATTAGTGGTTGTTTGACTAGATTTTGAAACTCAAATTAGGATTTCACTTTGAATTAAATTGAATCTTGAATGCCCTACCTTCTATTTTAAAATTGAAAAACATTTTAGAAAATATTTTCAAAAAGGAAATATATGTTTTTGAAATGTTTTGTTTGGATGCAAAGATTACAAAATGAGCTGATGGTGGGTAAGCCTTGTCCAAAGTAAAGTTAAACATTGAAAGGGAGGTGGGTTACCCTGCCCTAGAAAGCACGGTTGCTAAGCAGACCTCGGTCTTGCCGCTAGATCTGGAGGTTGTCTTACCAGCTTATACGAGTAGCCCAAGTTGAAGAACACCTTTACTTTCTATAAAAGAAAATTAGAAGGTGAAAAATTAGGGCAAAAAACTAATTAAAAGTCGAAAAAGATGTCAAAGGTGGTATCTTGACTAGATAGAGGTTGTAAGTCAACTAGATTGAACCCTAGGTCTAGAGGAATGACCTTAGGTAGAAACGTGGTGTAGCTATGGGTGGCACAGTGGATCAAAAGCATAAAACTTCAGGATATAGGCTAGAAACTGAAACTTATGTAAAAATAAAAAATTGTTTGATTAGGACATAGGATCGGGAAGCTTCTATATCTTTCAGTTTTTATGTAGTATGAGATGCATAGGAATTCGGTGAAATGGAGGAAGCTTGAACTTGGAGAATGATGGACCATGTGTGGTGAATGATTGGTAACTCTGGTAGAATCGATTTTCTCTATGCTCGCTAGTATGGGACGGTGGAATATAGTGGGCTCGGAAACCTTAGTTATCGAGCAATTTGCAAAATTGTTTGGGTGTGGCTCTGTTCTGGGGAAAGCCTGAGTGGAAAGGGTAGAGTGGTATGAGACACTTGAATGTGAAAGCTTAGGTGGAAGCTTGGAACCTTGTCGTGCTAGCTTGATTGTATGATTGTGTGAAATGCATGTTTTACTGCTTATTTGCTTTGAAACCAAATCTTGTACCCATGCACGAAAAAAATCTAAACATAAACTGTTAGGCCACTGAACAAATCGAGGACCTAGAGACATGAATCTAGAGTCATGATAGTATGAACATGACAAGGCAAATACTGAAAAGGTGTTAAATTTATAGACAATGGCTGGAATAAGAAAGTATGTTATTCGATCCACCACCTCTGATGAGACCGAGCAACGGGAAAAGGAACTGCCTGTTGGAATGGAGGCACGGATGGAGGCTATGATGAATGAGATGTCACAGAGGGTGCTGGATCAAATGTTGAGGGCACTTCTATAGATAATCCCTCAGGTGACTCCTCAGCCTCAAGTACCTGAACCCATCTAGGTTCAATAGCCAGCACTAGTGGCCCAAGATCCCGAACGCCAGAGGGCTTAGGAGGGTTCGGTGGACCACTAGTATCAAGAGATGGAGGAAATTCTCAATGTATTGAACGTAACTGGGTCAAGATGGGTGGCACTTGCCATGCACCACTTCAAAAGACCAGCCAGAAGTTGGTGGCGTATGATGAGAATGAACCCTAATACAAATGTTGATGCCATGAGCTAGGAGAACTTCACCGAGATCTTCTATTAAAAGTTTTTTCTAGATTCAACCTTGAGCAAGCTACAAGAGGACTTTGTTCGATTGAATCAGAGGGGCATGACTGTAGCTGAATATGAAAGGAAGTTCACCAAACTGGCCAAATTCTCACTAGATCTGATTAGAGAGGAGAAAAGGAAAGCTAATCAATTCGCATAGGGTCTCAAGATGGAGATTCAGAAGATAGTAAAGACTCTGGGCCTAAAGAGTTACAAAGACATTGTAGAAAATACCCTAACACTAGAACAAGAACTCAACCTAGAACAAAGGTTGAGGGGGAAGAATAAGAAGCCCGAGAATAAAAATGATCAAGGGGCTCAGAAGAAAAGAAATAATGGTGGGAAAGCACCACATACATAGAAACAGGGGCAGGCCAAGAATGAGTTAAGGGAATAAGCAAGGAAGCAAGGGCTTAGTTTTGTGTGCAACCAAAAGGGTCATCTAGCTAGAGATTGTCCTAATACATAGGCTCAAGCTCCTTAGCAATAGCCACAGTAGGGAGGAGGTTAGAAGGATTGTCAGCAGGGGAAGCAATAGCAGCCGAATGCCAATCAAAGGCATAACCAGGGCCGTGGGCAAAACTAGACCAGAATGTTCGTTGTTGAGGCTCAGGAAGACCAGGTCCCTGCAGTGGAACGTACATTTTTGTTGTTCAATGTTGCCGTGAAATTGTTGTTTGACTTGGGTTCCTCTAAATCTTGTATTTCTAAAGAACTAGCTGATAGGTTACAACTTGTGACGAAAATACTACCTATAACTTTGAATATCTCCACACCAATAGGGACTACTATGACTTCGAAAAGGATGTGTAGTTGTGACCTAAGGTTCGGGGATAAACTCATAACAATTGACCTATGTACTTTACCTTTTATGGATATGATGTAATTTTGGGGATGGATTGGTTAGACCAGTACCAAGCCCAGATAGATTGTCCTAAAGAGGAGTGACCATACCCTACCTTTGGGAGAGACCTATAGAGTCAACAGAGATATGCAAAGACTACCAAGAAGTCCAACCATAGCCATACTGAATTGCTTAAGGCAGAAGAATGAGTTCGAGGAACTATCTGAGGAAGAACCTGTTGAACTAAAGAGAATTCGAGATCTAACAGTGATTAGTGAGTACGAGGATGTGTTCCCATACGACTTAACTGAATTACCACCTGCTAGAGAGTTAGAGTTCAAGATTGAACTTTACCCTAGAACCAACCCTATCGCCATACCTCCTTACAGAATGGCACCAATAGAACTGATCGAGTTGAAGTCACAACTCAATGAGCTTTGGGAAAAAGGTTTTATTAGGCCAGTGAATCACCTTGGGGAGCTCCGGTGCTGTTTGTGAAAAAGAAAGATCGTTCTATGAGACTGTGTGTTGATTTTCGAAAGTTGAACCAAGCTACAATGAAGAATAAGTATCCTTTGCCAAGGATTGATAACCTATTTGATCAATTGAGAGGAGCTACCCATTTCTCAAAGATTGATCTAAGGTCGGGATACCACCAGTTAAGAATCAAGGATTCTGATATACACAAGACTACTTTCAGAACAAAATATGGACACTTTGAGTTCACCGTGATTCCTTTTGATTTGACCAACGCACTAGCAGCATTCATGGACTTGATTAACTAAGTGTTTATATAGTATCTTGACCAGTTTGTGGTGGTATTCATAGATGACATCCTAATCTACTCCAAGTCAGAGGCTAAACACTTAGAATTCTTGCAGATAGTGTTGGAAACCCTTAGAAGGCATTAATTATATGCCAAGTTCAACAAGTATGAGTTCTGGATGAAGACTGTCAAGTTTCTTGGTCACGTAGTATCGACAAGAGGCATCTAGTAGACCTAGAGAAGGTGAAAGCAGTTATGGATTGAAAGCAACCTAAGATAGTTACAGAAATTAGGTGCTTCTTAGGCCTAGTTGGGTACTACAAAAGGTTCATCCAAGATTTCTCCAAACTAACAGAACCTATGACCAAGCTGATCAGGAAGGAAGTTAAGTTCGATTGGAATGAGAAGTGTGAACAATCATTTCAAGAATTGAAGAAGAGATTGATTACGACCCCTATCCTAGTCACTCCAACCCATGGTGTTACCTATACCCTCTATATTGATACCTCGCTGAGTAGACTTGGAGCAGTGTTAATGTAGGAGAGATGAGTAGTCGCTTATGCCTTGCGACAACTGAAGGTCCATGAGGAGAATTATCCTACTCATGACCTAGAATTAGCGACCATCGTATTTGCCCTGAAGATTTGGAGACATTACCTTTATGGTGAAAAACTCAATCTTTTTTTAGATAATAAGAGCTTGAAGTACATCTACACCTAGAAAGAGTTGAACCTTAGGCAACATAGGTGGATGGAGTTCTTCAAGGACTATGATTTCCAATTACACTACCATCCAGGGAAGGCCAATGTAGTGATTGATGCCTTGAGTAGAAAGTTCAACCACCAGGAAGAAGAAAAGGGCTAGATGTACCAATTGATCGAAGACTTAAGGTTGGGGATAACCTTAAATGACAAGCAAGCTTACCTTTACAGCATATCTTGCCAACTGGATCTACTACATCAGTCAGGGATGAGTAGAAGCAAGACAAGTGGCTTGTGAGTCTACTAGAAGGAGTTGAACAGGGTAAGCATTTTGACTTTAGGTTAGATGCTGAGAATATCCTGATGCTTGGGGAGAGGATCTATGTACCTCAGAATGGATAGAGTAAGCAGACCATACTGGATGAGGCTCACCAGACCAAGTATACAATGCATCCAGGTAGAGATAAGATGTACCAGAACTCAGAAAAACTTACTGGTGGAGAGGAATGAAGAAGGACGTGGCCAAGCATGTTGCTAAGTGCTTAACCTGTCAACAAGTAAAAGCAGAACATTGGAAACCCTTTGGAATGTTACAACCACTCCCTATTCTTGAATGGAAGTGGGATATCATTGCTATGGATTTTGTCAGTGGTTTGCCCAGGAATAAGAAATGAGTAAATATTGTTTGGGTGATTGTAGATCGTCTCACCAAAGTGGCTCACTTCTTGCCGATTGATCCAGAGACCAAATCAGTAAGCTAGGATAAATTTATATGAAAGAAATCGTCAAGCTTTATGGTGTGCCCAAGACTATTGTGTCGGATAGAGATTCTCACTTCACTTCACAATTCTAGAAAAGTCTATAGAAGGAGATGGGTACTAAGCTCACCATGAGTACATCATTTCACCCTCAGACGGATGATCAATCTAAGAGAGTTATCTAGATTTTAGAGGATATGTTGAGGTCTTGTATTTTAGACTTCAGGAGGAATTGGAGCAAGTACTTACACTTGGCAAAATTTGCCTATAATAATAGTTATCAGGTGAGTATTAAGATGACTCTATTCGAGGCTCTTTATGGAAGACCCTATAGATTAACTACCTATTGGGCTAAACGCGAGGATCATGTATTAACTGGACGAGATTTGGTGGAGAAATGAATAACCAAGTCAAGTTAATATTGGGGAGGCTGACAGAAACACAGAGTCGTCAGAAGAGCTATGCTAACAAGAGGAGAAGGTCACTAGAGTTCTAAGTTGGGGACAAGGTATTTTTGAGAATTAGTCCTCAGAAGGGCATCAAGAGGTTTAGCTTCAAAGGGAAGTTATCTCTGGGTTTGTTGGATCCTTTGAAATACTTAGAAGAATCAGGGAATGTGCTTATGAGTTGGACCTACCAAATCGAGTGACTTTAGCTCAGAACTTATTCCACGTATCTATGTTGAGAAAGTACGAACCTTAACCCTCACACATCATCTACGGGGAGGAAGTGAATATTCAAGATCATGTTACTTACGAGGAAACAACAGTCAGAATCCTCGATCATAAAGTACAGAGTCTATGAACAAAGGATATCTCGTTAGTGAAGGTACTGTGGAAACATCACAGGGTAGAAGAAGTTACCTAGGAACTCGAAAGCGAGATGAAGACAAAGTATCCACACCTATTCACTAGAAATCCTTAGTTATATACAAATTTTGAGGATGAAACTTTTCTAAGTAGGGTAGGTTGCAGTACCTGGGATTCTTTGTACTTAATTAAATAAAATTTATCATCAATTCAATGAAATTGGATGCAAAATGAAACTGGGCTCATTTCAGGGCTAATTTTGGCAGGTTCCAAAACTCTCATTTAGTGATCTGTCGGGACCTAAAATAATTTGAAACGAAGTAAGGTGGCATGAACCAACTAATTGGACAACATATCCAAAAATTTGAACAATTAGTCAAGGTTAAGATTTCATTTGTCAAACGTCGTTCAGGGGTCCAAATTTAGAAAGAATTGGCATTTAGGGTACTTTGGAGAATCGAAATGACCCGAAACGAAATAGAATGAGGTGAACTAAAAAAATGAATTATATATCTAAAAATCAGGATAATTGGCTAAGATTTAAATTTTCATTTGCCTAGTGACCTTAGTGGCTCTTAAATAAAGAAAGTTTTTGAGGAAAAATCACCTTGGGTTAAACTATACCTAAAAATTTGCATTAGTTTCATGTGATTCTAAAATTATAAGTTATAAATCATAATTCTTTGTAAATAAGGAGATATTAGTTTTTATTTGATTTTTGTGAACCCATGAACTCATGGCCACCTCAAGCATGTGCAAGTTATATGGGTGGAACACCATGATCATGTGCACCCTCACCCTATCCAAAGCTCCATGGGATTGGCTCCTTATTTGAATCCATACAAAATGATCCTATGTACCATGCAAATAATTTAGTACACCACACCTATGAGAAGTTTCCCCATGGTTAGAAACCAAGACAAGTGATCTCATGTACCAAGATAAATGATCAAGTGTACCCATGCATCCTAAAAACGTTTACACCATATCTGTGTGCTCCACATGTGCCAAATTCCAAATTAAGAGAGTTTCCTAGGATTCCTAAGACCTTGATCTTGTGTCCTCAAATCTGATTACGTAGT
>JAJIYU010017113.1:0-11823 GCA_030144865.1 Tinospora cordifolia | reverse complement strand
GCAAATGCACTTGAAAAACCATGGGAAATGAAGTTTTGAACAATTTGTTACATGTCAGAAATGTAGGAGACTAGTTGACTAACCAAATGTAGGCAATTTGAGCTGCAATTTCAGGCCATTCTGAATTTGGAAAGTACATCAACCAATTCACTAAGTGACTTACAGTCACAGGGAATACGGGATTTCATAGTCCCTGTTAATGCACTTAGAAACGTTAGTAAATGGTGTCCAAAAATTAGAAATTAAAATTTATGCAATCTAGATGAAATTTGAAAAGTTTCACATAAATTTGATTTACGGATTGATCGCAGAAAAATCGCCAAATTCGCTGTGCCAAAGAGCAAAGAGCTCAAAATTGGGTTAAGCGTTGGAATTTGGGGATTTTGACCCAAATGACCCAATCGACTTATTTTGACCCAATTTGGACACAAATTGACCAAGAGTAATGAAGTTGACCACGTTGACCTGAGTTGACCAAGTTTGACCGATTGACCGAGACAATTTGGGTCGATCGAAACTGAGTAGGGACAGTGAGATTAGGGATTAAGCCACAGTACGGAAAGAACTAAGATTGAGTCTAATTAATGTAAATTCGGGTGAGCACTACAGGACTGGACAGTTGTCAACAGGACATCGGTACACAGGACCCGAGGTGAGTAGTTTGATTTAAGTGTTTTTCTGTGACTTGTATTCCTTGCATAAAACTTGTGTGAAATGACATGGTTTAAATAGTTTCATGAGATTTAGATACATCTAATTGGTTTTGAAATGTGTACATGTACGTGGGTAGTGAGACCATAGGCTCGAGGGTTGAGCATTGGGGTCAGGGTACTTGATGTGATTGAGATTAGACTCGAGGCTTGAGTGTGGGGTTAAGGCATATAATTGATGCGCATAGCTTCCAATTCGCTCAAGTGATGGGACTCGTGGACCGAGTGCAAGGTTAGGGGATATTCGAGGAATACGTCTAACTCAGGACCCGCTCTAACGATGACCATAGGTTGGATTTGTTGAGTTAACCCTAGCCTGGATACATTTTTAACTGGCATGGATTTGAGATATTTTTATAATGATTACATTATTTATAACTGCTTTTGTACTATGTCATGCATTCAAATTTTATATTATGTCTGCTGTTTATGCATACATGCATTGTTTTGGAGTATTGATTATGGTTGACATATTGGTCTTTCTACTCATTTAGCCACGTTGATTTTATGCTCACTACTCGACCACTACTTCAGGTTCTTCAATGGCTGATAAAGGGAAAGGCATGGTGATCGCCAAGCTCCCTAACGATTCCTGTTCCCTTTTCTGTCTTTTTGATTTAGAGATTGGTCACTCCTTGTTTGTGTATAAATGGTCAACTATGTATTTTGGACACGGCAGATATGTAATGAAATGTTTTCTCTTCATATGTTTCTTACTTTCACTTCTAAGCATTCCAATTATTTTGATATTGTTTGTTGTATGAAATTGGAAAAGGGCTTAACAGTGGTTGGGCGAACTCGACATGGTAAGTGAGTTTGTCGGGCCACTCCATCTGTCGGGCTGCCCTTGGCCTAGGGAAGGGGTCCCAAAAAGACTAAGGGCTCAATGGTAGCAGATGAGAATGAACAGGTACTTATGCCCTAGGTCCTTGGTTCGAATCTCTATGGAGGCGAAAGAAAACTCCAATTGGAGGAGACAGTACCTTGTGAGTCACCACCTAGCCCAGAGTGTCCTGCGTGGAGGTTCTAGGGGCCTAGTGAGGGGTTGTAACACAAAAGATGTTAAATACAAAGGGTATGAGATAAATGAAATGGTTAAATGTCTTAACAACAAAGATTTTGGGATTAATGTGAGCAATGATGGCATGTGAGGCTCTTGTAGTTCCCCAAGCAATGAAGGACCTAATAGTGAAAAGGCATGAAGCAACCATGGTAGCAAAGAAAAGGTTGTCTTAGAAGAAGATGGTCCTAGTTTTGTAGCATATGTTATCATTTCCTTCAAATTGTTGAGAAAAAAAAATGTTAGTTCATCAAAGTATTCATTAATATAAATACATACTTTCCCATATTCGTGAACCATCCTCTTGATGAACTAATGGGATGCAAAAGATGATCAATTTATTCTTTGAAAATAAATGATGAACTATCCTCTCTACAACTTAGTTTTTATGGTTATTGGTGATAATGGGTCATTCTTCCCACAAATTGAGGGACCCCAACTTTTTTGTTACAACTCTTGTGCTCTTCTTGCTTCAATTTTTCCAAGCTTATAATTTCTTCATCTCATATGTCAACATGATCTTCATTCCCTTCCTTTTCCCTCATATCGATTTCATGCCCTACTTTTTTTTTTCTTTGTTGATGTGACAATTTTGGTAACTTGACATGCGACATTGGCAAAAATAGAGATGATTGTGTACTGATGTAGCGGCATGTGTGCCACATAGGAGAAAAAGTGGATACCATAGATATGAAAAGTGTGCCACACAAGCATTTTAGCCATACTAGTAGTAGTCCAAAGCAGGGGTTGTGTGATTGTGAGTGAAACATTTCTAAAAGTTCAGTATTTTTTCATTACAAAGTTAAGTCTTATGACCAAATTTGTTACAGCCTATAAAATGAGTGACCGTTAGTGAAATTAACCTTAGTATGAAAGCAATATTTATTTAAGAAGTTTCAAGTTCAAACCTCATCAAAAGTATATTTGCTTGTTTATTACTTATTTTTCTTTCCCACTATAAGTCAAGTTCATGTGTCCCTTTATGTATGTGAGAGAGAAGTGTTAATTTCTATTTACTTACAAATGGTTTATATATTTGAGTTTTTATTTGATAGTTATAATTTTAAGGTTAAGTAGCTTGTAACATCTAGAAACGAGATGTTACCAAGTTGGGTCTACGACACATGATGATAGCAAAGTTACAATCACAAGGAGGTGCGTATATCCCTTGAGCCTATTAGTTTCTAGTATCCCTGTGTTTTGGCCATGGTGATCCTAACAAGGAGATTTTTGCTTGTAGGCCTTTACTCACAAAAAAAGTTTCAGCCAAGGTCATTTTCTGTCATTTATTAAGGATTCAAACATTGATGACCAAAATTTTGAAGTAAATAGGACAGGCGCTACGACAACATTGCTTGTTGCTAACTATGCACAGATATTGTTTTCTAGTAACTTATATTTGCCATTGTAGCCATAAGCTTAGGTAAAGGAGAGAAAGTGAAGAATTACTACTAAACACAAAGCAACCTGGCAAGGATATTAAGTTTCGGAAGACATTTTTGGGCACTAAACCATCACAGGTTGCAGACTTCCCTTATTGGGGTCCAGAACAGGAATCTCATGAATTATGAAGCCAAACATCTTTGCTCCAAGAGTTGAAATCTTGGCATCTTGGGTGCCTAACGTAGGTTCTGCACAAATTGGAAACAATTACTTGCTCGGTAACTACTTCCTTAGCCTGAAATATCCAAGTTTTTCTCCTCACATAGCTGGCTTAGCCACATTGTTCAAATCGGCGCAACATATTGGAAGCCATCAACTATTAGGTCTGTGATGATGACCACCGCCCATGCAAATGAGATGGATAACACTAAATAAAAAATAAAAAATAATTGCTCAGAGATTTAGTTTCAAGAAGATTAACGACTCGTCCAGATTTTGGAGCTAGCGTATGAATCCTAACAAAGCATTGGATCATGTTCTGGTTTATTGATATAAAGGTGGAAGATTGCATTAAAGGAGTGTTTGGTATCTAATTTTCAATCTGATGGCACCATCCAAACCAAACTTATTTTACTTTATTTTATAAAAATAATCTAATTCTGCCATGTGCCTAAGATGGACCCCAACTTTCTATGTGCCCTTAAGTACACTTGATAAAGAGCCATCTTCGTATGAAAAAAAAAAAAAAAGGACAAGTTTTATTCATTTATTAAGATGGCATTAAATATTATAATCTACAACAATTACACAACAAAAATATTGAACAAATAAATAAATATTGTAGAAAAAAAGGTTCAGTTCACACTTCAACGCCATGTTCTATGCTTCCAACCTGTCTTTCGGGCAATCGGGCAACCAAAGCCGCGTCAACAAGGCTTGCCCCTCCCACTTCCAGCATAAAAAGCTGCCCGTCTAGCTGTCTCCAGTCCACCTCTTCTCATAAATTAATTTTTAAGTAAAAAAACCCACGAATTTCAAAATATTAGACAAAAGAAACCATTAATTTTCCTCCATCCTCTGTAGTAATTGAACTAATCGTAAATGCAAGAATTCTTGAGCGAAATTGGCACATTTAGCTTCTTCGGATCGAGAATCACAGAGCATTCGATTGTCTTGTAGAACTTTGGTTTCACCAATTTCCCCAAAACATATGCTCGCGATCGAACCATGAAATTCAATTTCAGTGGCACTGGCAAGTTGGTCGTCCCTGTCGGCGTGCTCAATCCGGCGCCACTCCCGTACAACGGGATCTTATTTCCTTCCACAACGACCGTCACCGATCTCTGGCTCTTCCTCGATTGATAAAACCTCTTCATCTGAAAAACGAAATATCCATCAAAATTAAAAATATATATAAATAAATATAAATAAGTAAATGGTGTTTAAAATTTTATCCCCTCAAAATGAAAACAAGAAGAAAAATTGTAATCGGAATGTGTGTATGATCTGTTCTTACAGTGCCAGAAGCGACGGTGAGTTGCGAGAACGAGAGATCTAATGGCGTTGACGACACATGAATACCGAAAAATGTAGCAGTATTACGAAACGTGAGCTTCACGGAAGAATTCAACGAGACCATATCAGTAGCAACACCGGTGGCATCAGATCCCGCTTGAATCACGAATCTCTCGAATTTAATGCTCTATAGATCAAAATCGAGATTACCCATTTCAAGAAATGCAATCTTTGGTCGATTAGTACAATCAAATTAAAAACTTGATGTTACACAAACATACCTGCACCACGATCTTGGGCTTCTGTGGCCTGCTCGCGCCCCACAAAATCAACGCAAAAAGAGAGAATAAAAGCACAAATCCAAGAACGAATGCGAGGAAGTAACAGCGACGAGGGAGAGATTTATGGGTGTCCTCGTCTTCTAAGAGGCCTTCTTCTTCGATGACGGCGCATTGTTTCCAGGGCTTGTGGGACTTGCGGTGGCCCGCGCCAGCGCCTGAGGGATCGTTGGGGGAGATTTTGCGGGAGCCAGAGAAGCGACTTGAGGAGGATTCGCGAGAGTGGCGACCGACTGAGGAGTTAGAGTGAGGAGGAGAGCCCATGGGGCTGAGGACCGGAGTGGAGTGGAACGAAGTGGTGGTTTTCTCGCCATCGTGAGATGAGTCCCGAGATGGGCTCTGAACGTAGTAGACCGGCCGGCGAGGAGATCTTGCCGGAGATGACGCCGCCAGGCTTGTTACTTCTGAGTCTGTTTTCGCGTGCATCTCTTTGGCTGATCTGTCTCTGATTCTTCCTGTTGTTGAGAAGGAAGAGAGGAAGAGCAGCACCGAAGTAAGGTTTATGGTTCTTTTTTGCGTTTTTTATATGTTATAAAAATAAATTGAAAGTAATAGATTTTTTATTTTATGAGGAACAAAAAAAGGAAAATAGGTGTCCACAACTGGATGATTAATGGGTGATTAATTGTGTCTAATCCTGCTCTTGCGTTTAGGGGGACTCTTTTGGGAGGTATGGCATTTTCAACCCAACTTCAGAGGAGCCATTTGATTTGATTTTTCTTTTTTTTTTTTTTTTTTTTTTTTTGACTTACATCCGATGTGACGTTAATCATAGCATGAATATTACAGTACTACGGCATATAATGGTGTTAAAGATAAAATAAATGATATAAAAATATAAATAATGTGAAAATATTAAAAATGTTATAAATTTATAGGTTGGAGATAAAATTATTGTTTGATGTTAAAATTGTACTAAAATATTATAAAATCTATAGTATTTTGGTGTAAAAGGTTAGAGATGTCCAAGATGCCCATAATGATCAAGCTGTATATCTTAAAATAAAAATCAATATTTTATTAAAAATTTTAATTTCATTTTAGTATGACTATACCACAAATTGACATCTAAAATATATACTTAAATTATACATTACCATCAAGCACCATTAATTAATGTACCTCAAATAAACTTGACTCAATTTAGTTTAATCTAATAGCTAATTATGTGGTTGATTGTAACACCTTGACTCCTCCTTTCCTCTCTCTCTATGCAACGAGTTGTCAGGGCCTTGCGCAGAGACAGGGTTCTCCCATTCGGCAGGCGAGGCTGGGCTTGGGTCATTCGTCGAGAGTCGGAAGCCACACGCGGTTCCTTTTCATTCTGTCTACCTCATGTTTCAAGGTCTTTCTTTCAAATAAGTTATGAATTTAGTTTAAAATATACAATGATCTTTAAAATGCGAGTTTTGTCATTAAAATGAGATTCGTCAAAAAATGTATGCAACGATTCTAAATACTTACAAAGTCAAAATAAAAGCATATTTAACAAAAAAAAACACTTTGCAGCGAATTTATAATTTCAGAATCATTTTTAAAGAATACTCCAAACACATAAACATGGCCCAACTAGCCTAAGTCTCAAAACATATAATTTACATGTAAATTAGTTTAAAAGACAGATGGCACAAGCCCAATTCAAATAAAATACAAAAATATTATTTACAAAAGACATATAATCAACCTCTCCTGCGAGGTTTCAACAATCAGAGTCGCTCGGAGATTATCAACTCATACTGTGTCAACTGTCACCTTAAAAAGGAAATGGGATGAGCTCAAGAGCCTAGTGGAGCATTCTTACACATTACTAGCATTATGCAAATCAGAATACACAACATACAAACATTTTCATTACATTAGGGGGTTTTAAACACTTCATTTGTCATTTTGTTGGAATGCAAACCGAAAGAGCCCTGCTCTTGATGTCCCCATGTGGTCTAGGAGCGAATCCGAGGACCGGCTACCTTTTGAGACCATGATCTAAGGAGAGAAGTCTGTCATGACTCTCCGTTTGAAGACACAATCAACTATTGCAATCAGCTCGAGTAGGGACACCCACGATGACACCCAAAGGCTGGTCATCACCCTGGTACATGGAGTTATTAATTTAACATTTTTTAGTTGCACATTTCATTCCAATTCATACATAGTTATCATATGTAACATTTTAAAGTAAACGAATCAGATATGTTAGACCATTCATGGAGATCAACGCATGAGATCTCTATCTATGCATGTTATAACACAAGTAACCAAACATCATGAACACACATCAAGTCATTCCAATCAAGATCAGTCAGATTTTCTCTAGCATGCTTCTAGGTATTCATTAAAAGTAAATATACATCATGCTTTGCATTCAAAGTTTAAATAAGGCTAGGAAGTATGGCAATCACACCCACCTTTAGCCTTTTTTTTCCTCGTGCCTTTGCCCCTTGCTACACGTGTTTTAATCTTTAATCTATAAGATTTTAATATCAAGGAAATTTGAGTCTAAAGCATTCAAAACATGGTCAAAATCTTAGACTTATGTCTTTTATATCGATATTTCATAGTGTACACAAAGCCAGAGAAGAGACGGGGTACACGACGAATTACCACCGTCACCGGAATCAACAAAATGTGTTTAACACTCCACTATACACACATTAGGCTTAAAACATGCCTCAAACTAAGTGAATCCTTGTACCTTGGAAATCTACGCTTTTCCTCTTCGCTTCTTGCCAAAACTAAGTCTTGCAACTCTCAAATCACGTGTGCTTCAAAGGAAAACGTGTTTGCACTTAAGAAAATGATTTACAATGCTAAGAAACTAAGATTTCAAGTGGGGTTCCGTAATTTACCTTAGCACAGACAGTTTCAAATCGTGTCTCAACTCGAATCCACTCTTGTTGATGTTGCTCTTGGCGAATCTAAGCTTGACGATGGGTAGAGAATGGTTTGAATGAGTTCAAACCACCCTTAGAACTCAAAAGAAATGTTAAAAAATGATATTGGAAGGCTTGTTTAGAGTTTTGGAGAGAAAACAATGAGTTGCAACGTAAAAAATCCAAATCTAGGGTTTCTACATGAACATTGCATTTTTATAGAAAATCACAAATTACTGCGATCACCCGAGAATTCTACCGTGGTAACCAAGACGATGCTCTTGCTCGTTTCTAGGTTTCTTCGGCGATTATTGTGGTCACCCAAGAATTATTATGATAATTATAGAATTACTGTGGTCACTGACTGCGGTAAATAGGGTGATGCATTTCTTTTCATTTTCTGGGTTTGTCTGGGATTACTGCAGTAATCACTTATGTTTACCACAGTAACAAGTAAAATTTTGGCTTTTTTACATCTTTTCTTTTCCATTTCTCGTGCTTTCTAAATTCATATCATTTTTATATTTATTTTAAGTTTATTTGGACTTATTCTTTATGATTTTTAGGTATCTTATTATTTTTTATTTATTTAATTAATTATTCTATTTTTTGCTATTTACCAGTGACGTGGAGGACTTATAGACTTTTGGAGTATTACATTGATGTACACTTTTAATGTAGATAGTAACTGTCAACATGTCCAAGCATTGCAAACAATGAAACTCATTTTTGTCATATTTTTTTAAAAGAATAAGAGTAGGATTTTTGTGCTAAAAATTAAAAAAATTAAAATTAAAATTAAAAACCCAACAACAATATATGCGTGGTTGTAATATATTTATTAGCTTTTTAAGAAAGTACCCTTATTGTCATGGTTTTTTAATTTTATTTTCAGTTTCGCATTTAGGAAGACAAGATAATTTTAGATTTTATAGAAAAAATGGGACAAAGTAAATTAAGTATTTACTTTAGGTTTTGTTAAATCATTTAGGAGTTGTTTGACAAATGAGATAGGATAGAATTCGATTAAATTTTAATTTTATTTTATGTTCAGTAGCAATAACTTAACATAAAAAATTTATTCTAGGCCCACTCTTTCATTCTATGCTCATAAGATTACTCAATCCCACCAAAAAAATTTATTTTTTTAATTTTTAATTGTTTACTTTTGCTTTTTTAATTTATTTTTATTTTTATTTTATAATTAATCCACGTTACACCAAAAATGGTAGGATTACTCAATTCCATCAAAATTTTATTTTATGTTTTTACTCTTTTTTCTTCTTCTTTTCTTAATCTTATTATTTTTTTTTATTTTATAATTATCTCGTGTTGCATCAAACATTACATTACTTTATTTTTTATCATCTTATATCCAACCCAATCTAAGCACATCTTATTATCTAAAAATAATTCGATCATATGTTGCACACCAAACGAACCCTTAGTGGATCAAAAACTAGTTTTTATGTAATACAAAAACTAAAAGGGTAACCAAACATGCCCTAAAAATATGTCAATTGTTTGTCCTAATTAACTTTTTGTACAAATTCTCAAACTACCTTAAATCACACCTTATACTTCGTACTTAAAACCCTAATTTTCTTCTTTTTGAGGAAAAAAAAATGTTTACCAAGCTCAGTCTGTTTTTTCAAAAGAAAAATGAGAACAAAAACAAAAAAAAAAGAAAAAAAAGAACATGGAATATGAGGTATGAAATGAATTAGGAGTAGTCGAGAAAATATACAGATAAATGGTTAATTAGAGCACAGCAAGTTCATCAGTGAAGTATATTTAGTCGCTTTAAATAATTCACATAAAAATATTTTGAAAGGATGCTAAGGGTGTTCCTAATATGAGTATAGTTATAATTGATCATAGGACACAAGACTTGGTAAAACCATGATTGAAATAGTATCATAGTCTCCAGTTTTTGTTTTTGTTTTTGCTTTTTCCTTTCTCCGGTAGTTATGTGATTTGTTTGGTGTGGAAAAATGTAAATTGAAGAGATCTAGAAAATACATACATACATATATATATATATATATAAACTGGCAGCCTGTCCATGAAAATTATAAGATAAAAAGTTGAATGAAGGAGAGTTCTTCCTTCCTTTTCCTTTTTTATGTAATGCAAGGATATCAAAATAATTAAGTTTTAGTGTAAATTATGTTTGTATTTTATTATAAATATGTGGACCAAAATCCTCATCATTCAGATTTAAAATGTTTTGCAGTCATTGTTCTTGACCTGATTGGCGTCCGTATAAACCATGACAACTATATATATAGGAATTTGAAAGCAAAGTTGTGTCTAAAAATTAATTAAAAACTCAAAACCCTATATTTTATTATTTACTCAACTAAACAAAATAAATTTCTGAATATACAAAAAATGGATTTGAATTATAAATCTTAATACCCCCTTTTAAATTCCACAATGATCATAAAAATAAGTGAATTTCTTTTTGGATTTCCCTATGAGACGGCGAGATTATACATGCATTATGAGGTCAGCATCATAATTTTTTATACAAAGTGAGTATCTTCGGGTAGCATAAAATGATAAAAAGATTTAATAACATCAATATTAAACAACTAGATGACAACCTAATCACCAACCTTGCACCGACACCAATCACACACACACACATATATGTACGGCGTACGTGTCACCTTTCATTGCCTCATGATTCGTCCTTTCTTCTCGTCTATTTTTTTTTCTTTTGCTAATCAACCTTCCCTAAGTATTAATAAGATAAAGATACCCTTCATATAGAGAATTATGTCGCACCATGTTACAATTATATTACATCCCTAAAAGCTATTTTTTTTGTGTACTTTACTTTTTTTTTTTTCTCTACGCTGTATCTCGAGTCAGCTTACGTGCATCTTCGAGACAAAATCATCGCTCGATCATTGATTTATTTTTTATTTAAGGATTAAATCTCTTAACAATTGTTACTGCATTTCTCAGAATTCTAACCTTAAAACTTGTTTAAGCGATATAACAAACAAATCACCAAACAATTGATGATTACTTTTGTGCACCTTTGATCATATTCAAAGATTGTTATTCATTGCCTGGGCATTTGGACTCTTAAGAGATATATTGGTCATTGGTGTTTGTTTTCTATGTATATAATAATAATTTATGGAAAAATATTATAAGCTGAAAAATATAAAGTGAAGTGAAAAAAAAAATACTGGGCATATTATATTGTATGATCTTCTACTATCCACATGACTAAAACAAGAATGGGGGCCTAAATTGTCAAAACTATGCCTAGCTACGAATTGGGTTGGCTGTCAGCAACTCAAGGCACACGGCCTTTGACATTACGACACGGACGGCACGGAAGGAAATGAAGAAGTAATTAATGAAGCATTAGCTTTTTCACCTTTCTTTCTCATGAGATCAACACAACTCCGATCTGAAAGGGGCCTATAATTTGATCCCTGGACCCATTATTATAAAGCCAGTATTTAATGTCTTTTTCATTTCCTCTTATGAAACCAACATTTAATGCGTTGAGATGCAAATAGATCTACTTACTTTTATTTATTCAATTTGGGGTGGTGTTGACCTAGCTATCGGATGCTTGTGTGGGAAGGCGCTTCAATGTTTCGGTGAATAATATATTAATAATGCAAGTTTTGTACGTGGAGACGTATTAGGTGGATTTGGAATATTGGGATAGACTGATGGGTGCTAAATTGAAGAGAGTAAAGATGACTCTTGTGTTTGTTGTTGCGTTTTCAGGGTATGGGCTCCACGCCCAGCATGTGAAAACCATGTGATAGGAAGCTCTTCACGAAACCTCCTCATGACTTTCTAGATACGTCACCCACAGGTAAAACCATTAAACTCTAGAACCATTACAACCATGACTTTCTACTTGGTAATTCACCTTATTTTTTGTTAGAGAATGCTAAGATGGTTATTGTTGT
>JAJIYU010017112.1:0-11824 GCA_030144865.1 Tinospora cordifolia | reverse complement strand
TGTGGAAATTGACTATCTGTTAAATGCAAATTTTGCTTTGATCGTATTTTAAAGGCAAGTTTACTAAAGGATTTACGTGACATTCTGATTCCGTACGGATGACGACCCACTGTACATACTGGGAGGTCCGTATGAAAATTGGGGTGTTACAATACTATTCATCTAGGGTCTACAAATATATACCATGATATGAAGAGGACAGTTTGGTGGCATAAGATGAATAAAGATATAGCTGAGTATGTGCAGAAATGTAGTGTGTGTCAACAAGTAAAAGTTGAGTATCAAAGACCTAGGGGTCAGATGCAACCATTACCCATTCTAGAGTGAAAATGGGAGCATATTACTATGGATTTCATTACAGGACTGCCTAGATATCATGGTAGATATGATGTCATATGGGTTATTGTTCACCAGTTGACTAAGTCTGCACATTTTCTTCCGATGAACACCAGATACTCGATAGACCGACTGAGCATGTTATATATTTGAGAGATTGTGACATTGCATGGGGCGCCTATGTCTATTGTGTTAGATAGAGATTCGTAGTTTACATCGAGATTTTGGCAGGTTATGTACTCTCAATTTGGTACCCATCTCTGTCTCAGTACAACATTTCACCCGCAGACGGACGGTTAGACTGAGAGGGTAATTCAGATGTTAGAGGATATGCTCAGATCGTGTATATTGGAATTTGGTGGGACTTGGAATGAATATTTATCCTTATGTGAGTTTGCTTATAATAACAACTATCAGGCTAGTATTGGCATGGCACTGTATGAGGCTTTATATGGTCAACCGTGCGAATCTCCAACTTGTTGGTATGAAGGTAGGGAATCATAGTTGTTGGGGCCAGAGGTTATTGCAGATCACACAGAAAAGATTAAGCAGATTAGACAAAATTTGAAGAAAGCCAAAGATTGTCAAAAGAGCTATTTTGATCATCGTCACAAACCTTTAGAGTTTGCAGTGCATGACGAAGTACTGTTGAAGGTTTTCCCTCAAAAATGTTTGATGAGATTTGGAGTGAAAGGGAAATTAGCTCCATACTTTGTAGAACTATTCAAAATTCTGGAGAGGATTGGTCCAGTTGCATACAGATTTGTTCTACCTTTTTAGTTGGCTGGTGTCCATGATGTGTTTCATGTATCTATGTTAAGAAAGTATTTTCTAGATCCGACACATGTTCTAGATTTAACACATACAATTAGGGAGGATACTACCTATGAGAAAAAAACCTATTCAAATCATAGCCAAAAGAGTACAGAAGCTGCGAAACAAAGATATTCTGTTAGTTAGAGTCAAATGGTAATTCCATCATAACGAAGAGCAAACTTGGGAATGTGAAGATAAGATGCGGGAGCAATTTTCTTCACTACTTAAGGTATGTTCCTTTAATTTAAATTTTGAGAAGTAATTCCTTAAGTTGAGGAGATTTGTAACACTTCATATCTTAATTTAACACGTAAACTAATTTAAATAAAAGTAAATATGTATAAATATGCATATTTGTATGGATTACGTGTGTACGTATGTGTTAATTTTACACACGTACTAAAAAATACATGCTACGTGTATAAATTAATTAATTAAATAAGTTATTGAAAAAAATAATTATTCTATAAAAAATGAAGAAATACATTATATATATATATATATATATATATATATATGCATATGGGCTCGGTGTAGTGGCAAATAATCCATTAATGGATGTGCATGGAGCAAATAATCCATTAAGGTCAATTTGGTAAATGGACAATATATATATATATATATATGGTTATGCAAGTCATGGGTCGGTGGTTTTTTGCTTCAAGTCATTTGATTTTTTTTTATTTGAATTCCTAGAATCGCACCAGAGGAACATGAGGAAGGAAAGAAAAGAAAACAGAGAAGAACCAAACATCAGGAATAAAGGAAAATCCAGTTTTTCGTCAAATTTGATGCGTAGCGAAGCCATTTTTCTCCATTCTTGTTACAACAATGCTAGATAAGCTAAGTACTACAATCCTAGGGGTATAATTTTTATTGTAGGGAATATTTTATAGTAGTACTCAAAAATTGGGTATTTTTCCACAGTGAATAAAACTCAATAAAAATTATATCAAAACACTCATGATAACATGTAGATCCCAGATATGTGGTTAGTTTTTGTCTGTTTATCTTGTACATTCTGAAAAAAAAAATACCCAAAATTTTATAACCTTTGGATAGGCTTTTGGGTATATTGAACCCAAATAAAACTTTGATTGAAATCCATAGAAATGTAGAGAATGAAAATACGTACCCATCGACACTAAATTCGTGAATTTTGGATATCAAATGGATTTTTGGTGAATGATTGACCATTTGGGTTATTTATGAAAATAAAAAAAAATCAGTAAAAATATATTTGGATAGCCTATTTAATTTTTTTGATGCTATAAAAATATGGTATTTGAGCAGGAAGTTAATTTTAAAGGTTATTGAGAATATTTGAGCTAATGCGTAACCATACATGAGGTCTAATGCACGTATATGATTAAATATTAAAAATAAATACGTTAAAAATTCTTTATAAAAATAGATTAAATGTGATTTATGGATATAAATTATTTCTGTGATAGGTTAATTTCGGTGCATTGGAACCTAGATTTTGGGAGTGGACATTGAAAATTGGTTGAACAGTAATTTTGGTGAGTAGTAATTATTTCTGATATTATGTGAATTGTGATATTATGTCAAGACCGTTGATTTTTAAGAAATAAGAACTGGTGTAAATGAAAATATATATTATATATGAAATGATAAATTATATATTACTGAATTTTACAGTAAATTTGAAAATGGTTGATTATAATATTAGGAAGTGAGATACGTGCCCAACGGGGTTCAGTTATTGGTATTTTGTAAGTATTTCTTTATCTTAGTTATTTATATGACATTATAGATATAAAATTAATTTAAATGTAAGCATGTTAATTGTATTTACATATGTTGCATATGATTTGAAATTCATAAAATTGTATTTACACGACAGTGTGTTTTGGATTTACAAGAACATATCTAAAATGCGATATCGTTTTGATGGACTGAGCCATGACAAATAATACTTCTTATGTGATAATCCATGTAGGACCGAGCCATGAGAAGTATCAACCTTTCTCTATGTGTTAATCCTCGAAATGGTTGTGGAGTGGGTGATAATTAAAAATATAGTCTACTATTATCCAGGTTAGACAAGAAGTGAGACTAACTCTACTTTTGAAAGATGTGAATGTGCATGTGTTTTATTAAATGAGGCATTGAAAATAACATGATCATTATGTTGATTGCATGTATTTATGGCTTAAATGTGCATGATAAATTTAAATGTTTTTATCTAATTTAATCTTCTACATGATTATTTAAATGCATCTAAATGTCATAGATAAATATTATTCACTGGGCATGTTGTCGATAACTTATTATCTTTAACATTTCAAGAACAGATACAAAAGAGAAGAGGCCAGCACAAGGAGAGTAGTCGACTCTTTAGTTACTGTTGTGAGCGTAGGTTTAATTATTTTGTGGGCTGTATTTTTGTATAATTATAATTATCATTATATATGTAATATCACCAAAGGGATTTGAATTTATTTAAACTAGTCAAGAGTGTGGAACATTGTAGCTTATGAATTATGAGTTATGATTGATGATAGCCTGTGAAACATTATCTGTTATGGACTTGTGGATTGATAATATGGTTTATCATGTGTTGATGTGTAACACCCCAATTTCGACCGGACCTCCATTCACGTGTTACCTCACGTGTGGATCGTTGCCCGATGAAAATCGAGATGCTACTGAAAATTTTCGTTCTGTTCAAATCTTTTTCTTCAAAATTGAGTTTATAATAATCTGTTCTCAGGTCAATCTCTGAATAATTTCTCATATAAAACAAAAAGATTTAAAATGACGTCTCAAGACATTCACCGATTTTACTAACATGAGTCATCAATAAAGCAGCGGAATTTACGTTGAAAATATTCATTCAAACCAAAATCGTCAAACAATTAAATTCATTTAAAGATAAAACAACCAAGTTAAAACCAACATAAATACATTAACACTCTAGTAGAAAATATAAAACAAGACCTTCAAATCACCTATCCCTGACGACCTCCCCATGAGGTGTCCAATTAGAGTGCGAGTCTTCTGAAGTAAGTAGACATACTCTACGTCCAGGTGTACCTGAAAAATAAAGTGGGAGTGAGCTCGAAAGCTCAATGGATCGATCCTACACATAATAGGCATTATATAGACACAATTCAAAACATTACAAATACTTTCAAACATTAGGCGTTTCAAACATTAATTTAATTTTAGTCGAAGTCAAAACTAGAAGAAGGTTGAGATGTCTCTCGATATTCCCTATGATCCAATCAAATCTTAGAAGGTTCCAATAACTGTCTAAAATCAATCTACACTCACATCACAGCCCAAGAGAGTGTACTTACCGCAGCATCGTACAGTCTCCCAAAGGCTTCGAGCTGTCACAGTCAGCTCCTGTTGGGAATACCTACGATTCGCCTTGTGGCTCGACGATCTCAAATGGTGACATATAGGAGATGCCACCTCGATCCGCTTCAGGCTCGTCAATCGTATCGCTACGTGGATTCTTAATAAATCTTCGTCTAATTTTAGTTTTACAAACAATTCCAAACATATCAGACATCATACAATGCACGAGATAATACAATTCAAATTATGTTTGCAAGTTAACATGATAATGCGCATGAACGATCAATGGCATTTAAATGCATGTCTTCCTATTCATGCATGTTATAATTAAGTATATCTAAGTGTAAATCGTTATATTCATCATGGCATGAGATGATTATGCATGAGTCTAAATAAATCATCATAAGTCACACATCATCCACATAGACCAAACAATTTCAATAAATTCTTAATAACAATCCTAATAACCTAGAACTATTCACACAAATGTTTTGAACATTAAATCCATATAATACAGATGAGCAAGGAAGTCACGCCCACCTGATTCTGCAGATCATTATAGCTCCCTCGCTTTCAGTCAAGATCTTCGCTACTCTAAATCGAAAAATCTGTAATTCAACAATTTATGAGATTATCTGAGTTCCTAGTTCACATTTAATTTTATTCACGATACTCTTAAGTTTAAACCATTTTGTAATTGATTATGAAGTCTAATTATTAATTTCAATTATTCAAGGTTATTCCAAAATCCTAGAATGTCATATATTTCAAGATGAAAAATCTCTAAACGTTACAAATTTCTCAATTTGAAATTTAAAAAATTAAATAATTAATATTTCAAACTTTTACGTTTATTCATTTCTTATTTATTTAGATTCGAGAAATTAATTTAAAAACGCTACGACTTAATTTTTGGTTCTATAAGTAAATAACTTATGTTCACTAAATTTCATTTCACCTAAAATAAGGTTTCAATATCTAAGATTTGAACCAAATCTAATTTATTAATTTATCGTTTAAAATTTTTAAGTTACTCTTTTAACGTAAATAATTCATCTTCAAATATTAAAATTTATTAAAATAAATGTTCATCGATCTTTTTTGTTTCTATAATTTAAATAATTTGTTCATATTTTAAATAGATGTATTTTAAATAAATTTATTACGAACAAAATATGACTTCTAAATGTTATATATTTAATTTTTTTTAGGACCAAAATTTTTTTTTCTTTTCCAATAGAAGATTTTAAACTCCTAAACGTTATTTATTTATTTATTTATTTTATTTTCAACTAATTAAATTATTAAATTTAAAACTTCTAATATTTAATAAAACTATTAATGTGTTGAAAAAACTATTTTTCTAATCCTAATTTAAAAGATTAATTAATTTAATTTTATTAAATTAATTAATTCTCTTTCAATAATCAACTAGAATACAATTTTTTTTCTATTTGTATCTATAATCAACTACAATTTAATTTCACGCTAAAATTAAAAATTTTTTTAAAATATATCTTGCTTCGTCTTCTTCGCACGAATCAACGAGACCTCTCCGTCGCACATGGCTCTTCGCGTAGATTGCATTAGCCCCAAATTATTTCTTCGCACTTCAACTAGCAACTCATCTTCTTCGTTCCTCATTTCCCCTTCACGGTCAACAAGCAGTTTCTTCATGGTTTGCATCATCTCACGGCCGGCCAACAGCAGAAATACCAATTCACATCCCTGCTGTTCGCACGACCCAAATTTTTCTAGCCCCTCTTGCATTTGTTCATCCTCTTCATCACGACCAGCCACAACGCACATCAGCTCCTCTCTGTTCTTCATCGCGCGTAGAACATAACTCACTAGTAAATTTGCTCCCCCCTGTTCGCGATTCACAACAGCAACAACGTTCCTCCAAATTGCAGCATACCTGCAACGTTATTCCTTCTTCGTCTTCTTTTCAGTCTGCGTCCAATCGTTCTAGCAGATTTGATCCTTCCTAGTCTATGATTCACACCAACAGCAACAGAAGCACATACTCCCCTGTTTATGAATCTCAAATTGTATTCTTTTCTTTATCTTCTTCATCAAGTATGCACCAGCAACAACTAAACGCACCAACAAAACCCCCACACACAGCAGTTAGTTTCCTTCTCCTTCACCAGATCACAGCCAAGAATACACCAAACTCCCAAAAACAATCCCAGAACATCAATTCCTCCACTTCGGTTCTTGTTAGCCGTCCAAACAGAGCCAACCCAAAACCAAGACAACAGATTTTCAGCTTCCAATTCTTCTTTCTCTTCTCTTTCGTTCATCACTCCTCTGTTTCCGTTTCTTCTTCTTCACAGACCATACGAACAGCAGACCATGCTTCCCCTGTTCTGGTTTCATGGCAGCCACCTCTTCATTCATCACGGTCCTCTTCTTTGTACAGAAAACGGACAGCAAGCACACCACCAATTTCCAGCCTCTCCTTCTCGTTCTTCTCTGTTCTACCTCCCAAAACGCAGCCGCTCCCCCTGCTTGAAATTCCTCAACAGTAGCCCCTCATTCTTTGTTCTCGCACTGTCCGTCTTGGTTCTTCTTCTTCATTCTGCGGCAGGGACAGCTGCATCTTGAGCTGTTCCTCTTCTTCATCCGGTAGCAGCTGCAACACCTATCAGTAACTGCAACGACCAGCAGAGACTATTTTTCTTTTTCCTCTGTTCTTTCCTTCGGCCGAACCAGAACCAGAAAATTCTGGTTTTTTTTTTTTTTTTTTCTTCTTCTTCCTTATCAGTCCGAGCACCGCGGAAACCACTTCTACAGGTTTCTCAAGGCGCCATGAATCAATACTAATCGTTTTATTTATTTAAAACTTTAGTATAAATCATCATCAGATTATTTAAAAACTTTAATATATGTATATGTAGTTAATTGCCAACCATATTACACTATATTATAAACTTATAGATATATCTTAATAGTATAATTTCCTTATTCATTTTGTAGACTTCTATCATATGTATAAATTGTTTATTTTTATTTTTATTATTATTATATTTCTTTTTCTATTTTAGCCTTACTAGCGTTGTCGCGCTTTCGACTTAGAATCATTCACGTCGTCGCGCTCGCGCCTTCGCGCTTGTGTGAATAAGCTATAAAATAATTTATTTATTTATTTTTGTAATTAATTTATTTCATAATTCTTTTATTATCGCGTTCGCAGGCATCGTAATATTTTCATTTATTTTTCAAGCCACGATTTCTAAGCATAGGTTTAATGATTGTTATTTCTTATTTTCATTTTTTCTACTATTTATTTACTAACGAATGTTTTATTTTTATTTATCCAATTATTTGCTCACGACGTGGTACGCTTGCGAGGTACTGGGGTGTTATATGATGTTCTTTTAGGATAAGTCAAAATTTTAGAAGAGACTCTGTCAAAGTCTTAATATGGATATTGAGTAGTATTGATTGTAAAAGGCTGACATAGTATTATATACGTAGGTGTAGCGTATATGGTATTATGTGTCGGTTGTGACGTCACTTTTATGAAGTGGGTTGCGACATATATCAATAGTAAAATTTTGTGATGTATTGTTATTATTTTATGTCGATGTATCGGCAACATGATTTTGCGATGTTGTTTATCATTTTATGTAAATATATTACCACTGATATATTAGTAGTATACATAACATATACCTTTAAAAATAAAAATGAAAAGCAATAAAGTTGAATTGATAATATACTCACATCTAAAACTGAAGTGAAGAGCAGTAAGGTTGGATTGAAAACATAAGCACATTTAAAATTGAAATGAATAGCAATAAGGTTGAATTGATAACTACATATATTTAAAACTAAAATGAGTTGCAATAAGGTTGAATGAGCTAACTATCTAATTCATTTGAATGAAATGCAATACGTTCCTTACAAGTTTTTCTATTGTGAATGATCTAATTAGAAGGGCCACATTTTTGTTTGAGGCGATCTTCTCTTAGTGATAAAATCTTTAATTGCATCTATCGTCTTCCTATGGGTTGTCGAGTTTGGGGTGGAAGAACTATCATGCTTCTAATATCTTCATTGATATTTAGTTCTCCTCGTGCCCAATAAGATATATAGATTCAGCATATGTCAAAATTAGACTGGTAGTCATGTAATACAAAGAATAGAAATTATTTATCAACACACCTCGACGCCTAGTTACAACAACTACATTGGCACATGGTAGTTGATCAAGATCAAACGCACAAAAAGTGCATACCTTCTTGTGTAAATTATCACGCATTTTTTAAACCATCGTGCTTTTAAAATCATGAAAGTTAATGGGAACTACATGATATGTGGCTGATTTGTTCGCATAACTCAAACTTCCCTTTTACTCAACTAGTTAAGCATCCTTGCTTATCGGTTGCAATAGTACGATACTCATAAACCAGCCTTAAAATACTTCGTTTAATTGTTCAAGCATCATTGCAACTAAGAACTCTTTTGCATCTTCTAAAATGATATTTAAGGATTCTCCAATGTTTAATTTGTTGTTATAACATTGTATCTCCTCCCATCGAACTGAGAACAGGCCCACTTCTCGACCCCAACCTTGTGCAAATATGTGGTTGTATTTAAATCATACCTGTCAATCTCCTACATTAATTAAGAAAACTCAAAATCTTGATATATCTTAGTGTGGCAAAAAATAGTTGGAGCAATGTTGTGTTATCCTTAAACTTTATTTTAAAATTTTGGCTAAGGTGATAAATACATAACCCATGATATGCACTTGGGAACACTTTAAAGATGTTTCTTTAATGTTCTTGTTGTAATCTGAAATGAACACCAATCATTCTATCTCCTTTATCACATCTCTAACTTTTGAAAGAAACCACTGACCAACCCCTTCAGGACATATTCTAACTAGTTGGCAAACTTTACTCTGGAGGTTGTTTTATGATATTTTCTTTTGATTAGTTATTATAGACTAAGCGTATGGCTTGTTAGATTGATTTAGATGTTGAACTTTTACTTGTGAGTTAATTTTCGGCCACGTATGCCATGCTTTAGAAACTTCTATTCGGGAGTTTTATTTCAAACATTGTCAAATTAAAGTTTGAACCTGATGATTAAATTATTTAGTTATCTCTTTACTTTTTCATGAGATATTTATGGTATGTCTAAGAAACTGATAAATGTTTCATATGAGTTCTGGTGTGTCCAGAAGGTGTTTAAAATGATTTAGATGTGAGAAAAGTATCGTCTCAGTTCTCGGCAGTCAAACCATGTACAGTATTTAATGTAGATCAGGCGTGCTTCTCTGCATTTGACTCTGATGTGACAGAAATTAAAAAATCGAGAACTGAGGTGTTATAGAATACTTGGCATGAGTTTTGGCAATGGCAAGAGGAAATAGTGGTATTGCATCTTGTCTAGTAATAGAGGAAGAAGAAACACCAAGAAAGCTTGAGGTCTTGAATTGAAAAGATGTCTCGCCAAACATAGCATGCCTTACAACAAAGATTTTTCCACCAGACTAAAGGCATTTAAAACCTGTGTTGTGTGCAGTATCTCAGAAGAACACAAGCACTGCTTTGATATCCAAGCTTGTGATGTGTATAAGGTCTTAGTATGGATAAACCAATCAACCAAAAAACTTTTAGAGTAAAATATTCTAAATCAGCTACGAACAGACATTGGTAAGGTGTATTATCAGAAAGCACAGATGTAGCCATGTGATCTATGAGAAAGACTACAGTTAAAAATGCTTCATCCCAAAACTTACTTCGCATACCTGACTGAGAAATTAAGGCTAGACCAGTTTCCACTATATGTCTGCGCTAAAGTTCAATCAATCTATTTTCTTCATGCATGTAGATGCATGAATGTCTGAACATAACTCCACAACTGGTTAAGAAGGAGAAAAGAGATAAGAATTTCTTTTCATTGTTAGTTTGAAACACTTTTATCTTTCTTGTGAAGAATACTTCAGCCTCTTGCTTGAACTGAATGAAAATTTTGTACACATCACCTTTAAAATGAATTAAGAAAAGCCATGTATAGCATGTAAATGCATCAAGGAAGCTAACATAATCCTTGTGTCCATTTGAGGATGCCATAGGTGCAAGACCCGAACATCACCAACAATTAGTTCTCATGGTGTAGTATAAATAGTTTTGGACGAAGAGAATGGTTGTTTATGATCTTGCTTACTTGACAATCATGACACACAAATGAAGAAACTGAAACAGATTTCAAATTGCATTTATTGAACAAAGATTGAACTACATAAGGTGTTGGATGACCAAGGTGTAAATGCCAAAGATAAAATTTAGACAGCTTATTAGGAGATGAAAAATTAGCAAATGACTGAATTGAATTCAAAGAGACAATATTACAAGAAGAACGCATATGAGATTGGGATCTTGAAATAGTAGCAGCAGAACAATGCATATGAGATTGAGATCTTGAAATAGTACTAGCATCAAAAGATCTTGAACACGATGGAGTCTTAGATTGTAGAGGTAGACATAATTCATATAACCCTTTATTGAGGACCCCTTGAAGAAGTGCCTTCTTCGTAGTTTGATCCTTCATAAGACAAATGTTAGAATGAAACTCGATGAACGCATTAATGTTAGAAACAAATTTGGAGACACTTAAAGGATTTCTTGTGAACTAAGGAATGTGAAGAATGTTTTTCAAAAGAAACTTATGATTTTCTTGTGAAGTAAGATTAGATCCAAAAGCTTTAATAGATAGACCAACACCATTACCTACAAAGAGTTTTCCTTTCCATGATATTCAACTTTGTTCAGCAGATGTCCACCATCAGGTGTGCAACAATCAGTTGTTCTATTGTCTGGAAACCATATTGAATCTATAATTGCATCACTAAAACAAACCATAGCAGCAATATTACCTTGAATAACATTTGTAGCTCTTCCAAAACCTTGATTATCATGTGATGGTTGAACATTTTGAGGCTGAAATGTATGATTAATTCGATAATAGCAACACATAGCATTATGTCCAGGTTTGTGAAAAATCTAGCAAGGTACTCGATTGCCATTGTTCCTACCACGTCCACAACCTTTTCCATATCATTGCTCCATCCTCTACCACCATTACTGGTGTAGTTAGGCTATGTATTCATATATCCTTTCTCTCCTACTGCAACATTTGTTATGGAATCGTTTTGAGCATGTTGCTCAATTCTTGCTTCATGTTTGAGCAAGAGTGCTGAGACGTCAGGCATAATGAAACACAGTGGCATAGAATTTACTGGTATGGCAAACTGTCATACTCTTGCCCCAAACCACTTAGGATAGACATTATCTTGTCTTCATCTTTCATCTTCATCTTTCAT